>JAPYZS010000351.1:0-88403 GCA_030522925.1 Trissolcus japonicus | reverse complement strand
AAAATAATAGAAATGACAGTTCTACATGTTGAGATCAGCTGAGTGGTTGCGCATGATCTAAGCGAGCATGGTGGGGAGAGCTGCTGACATTTTGTGAGATCACAAAAGTGCAATGTTTGGACGATGGATTTTTGTGCGCGTTAATTGTCGTGCGGACGGGATGTCGTAATTGAGTGAAATCACTAGAGGAGACGCGTGTCAAAATGTAAGAGCGAGCTCCAAAGCGCGTCGAAGCAAAAGGTAAGCCAAACGCTGAGGGAGCTGATGTGTCGTCATCTCGTCACTTCTGGCCTATGTATCGATCCCCGCGAGCGGCCGATGGATGTCGCATACAACGAGCCCGAGTATGTTTGTAAACTTTTGGCCAACTGAATGAGCACAACCATGGAGATTGTCGGCGATTACGAATACAACACCAAGGACCTCATCGGTCACGGTGCTTTTGCTGTCGTTTTCAAAGGCAGACATCGCAAGGTAAGCCTTGACCACCTTCTCCATCACCGCACCATTTTTATCTTCTCCCTCCGACAGAGACTTTTTGATTAGAAAATAAAATCTCTCAGCTATCATAACTCTCGACAATAAAAAAACAACGATGGTTGCCATATGTTTGTTATTTAAATTTTTAGTCTCTGCAATATTGAAGTTTATTTATTTTCCTGTTTATTTTTAGTTGAAAATAATTTTATAGTTAGCATATGATTTATCTTTTTTGTTCTTTTCAGAAACCAAACTTTGTCGTCGCTATCAAGAGTATTACAAAAAAGAGTTTGTCCAAGTCGCAAAACCTTCTTGGCAAGGAGATTAAGATTCTTAAGGTTGGTGATTTTATTTCCTATTGGAATTTTAGATAGGGGTTCTAGACTATTTTTGGATTTGTGCTTACAAAGAACGCTATAACGGTATCTTCTTGGTATGGAACGATTCGAACAATTCAAAATGGAAATGTCATAAATCCTGTTTACAAAATTCTGGTTGCAAAATATTATTTATTCGTTGGAAAAGAGAAATTGAGAGACACAAAGACCCCCTCGAAGCATGATTTTTTCTAAAATGCTAATTTGTAGTCGAACAAATTATATAAGCAGTGTGTTGAAATTTTTCTCTTCGTTATCAGCTGGTAATATTGTTTATCTTCGTTAGTTTTTAAATAAATGTTTATTTAGTAGAGAGTTAAACAAAAGAAATGAAAGAAACGAAATAAAAATCAAACAAAAATATTCGCCTTCAATTTTTAATTCAAACCAATTGAATTCAATTTTTCAGGAACTAACAGAATTACACCATGAAAATGTTGTTGCTCTTTTGGATTGTAAGGTTTGTAAAAAAATGATACAATAACAACGCAAAACATTGCATTATGATTTTAATTAACGATGATAATGATTTTAGGAGTCCAATCTCAATGTCTTCCTTGTTATGGAATACTGTAACGGCGGCGACTTGGCTGATTATTTAGGTGGTGAGTGTAATTATCTTCTATTTTTTTGCATATTGTGTTATCTGCATTTCATTATCTGTGATATAACAGTTGCATTGTCTTTTGTGTCACAGCTAAAGGAACCTTATCGGAAGACACGATAAGGGTGTTTTTGAAGCAGCTTGCGGGTGCGATGAAAGCGCTGCATGCAAAAGGAGTGGTTCATCGAGACCTCAAACCACAAAACATTTTACTCAGTCATAACTGTGGTAAGACTTGTCCACAGCCTCATCAAATAACTCTCAAAATTGGTAAGCAACTTTATCACAAAACAACCGTTTGTTATCACGCCATCAAAATGCTTGCATCTTCATACAGCTTTCGAACGATTGAATTTTTCAATTTCAGCTGACTTTGGATTCGCGAGATTTTTACAAGACGGCGTGATGGCTGCGACACTTTGCGGTTCTCCTATGTACATGGCGCCTGAAGTCATCATGTCACTGCAATACGACGCCAAGGCCGACCTCTGGTCACTGGGAACTATTGTCTTTCAGTGTCTCACCGGAAAAGCACCATTCCAAGCGCACACTCCTCAGGCCCTGAAAATGTTTTATGAGAAGAATGCCAACTTGGGGCCAAAGTACGTGCAAGACAAAGAGACTGAAAAAAAGAATAATGATTAATATTGAAATGTATACGCCGTTGTTAATTCAACTACACATCGTAGCATTTAATCTAATCAGCGGACGATATTTTAGAATACCATCTGGAACGTCGGAAGAGTTGTCTCACTTGTTGATGGGATTACTGAAGCGCAATGCGCGTGACAGAATGCCTTTCGACGAGTTTTTCAATCATCCGTTTTTGCAAGGACCGCGAGAAAGTCCGAGTCCCGTGCCAGCCGAGTTGCCCGCTTCTCCTGGAACAATTGCGATGCCCGAGGGAACAGTCGCCGGGCCGCGATCGAGCCCTGAAGTTAATAGTCCGTGTTCTAGTCCCGACGATGATTTTGTATTGGTCCCAAGTGATCTGAGCGATATGGATAACAATACTCAGCAAATCAAGTAAGCATATCGGTCGTGAACTTTATGTCTCGATAACAAATTCAGAAGTTAATTGAACTCGAGCATTTTCTTTTAATTTGAATTTTATTTTCGGTTTGATTTTTCTTATTTTTGCTCACGTTAGTTTTTGATAAATTGTTCAATTGACGTTTTGTTACAGATACACTAAGCAGAACAGCCGAGAAGCAGTGAGTCCTCCACGACCCAGTTTCTTACCTATCTCAGAACCCATACCTGTGCCAACTCAACGAAGCAGTGCTCAACCTCCGTCGCCGTCGAGCATAAATCAATCGGGAAACAGCGTGGTGCCGCGATCGCAACCAATCAGCATGAAATGCAGCATTGATTCTCACAGAAGTCATGTTGTTGACATTGGATCATTAAGTCCACCCAGTGTGCAATTTGTCATTGGAACACCTCCAAATAGAAGGTGAATTGCAATGTCAGCAACTATCAAATGACTTTTTTACTTAACAGTGCTTAAAAACATGAACATCGTTAAGTTTAGCATTTAATTTGGTGTTTTTTATTTTTCACTTCCATCCGGGAAATAATGAACACGCCAGTCTAAAATTGATAGTATAAAATATTTCAGATTGAGCGAAACACCTCCACCGCCAAACACTTGGCAGGTGAGTCCAGTTACACGTTACTGTCATCCCACCACTGGTAACTCGCCTCTCAGGAGGTCAAGCAACAACAGTGCTTCATCTCCACTTCTGACTGGTCCGTTGGCTGTGCTGGGTTCTCCGACTGCTAAAGCTTTGCAAGATAACAATAATACTCTTAGGCATTCTCCCATCATACCATTTGGTACCAGAGCTGTTACGCTTCCAGAAATATCCGGTTTGTAAAATTGAAAGCTTCGTCAATATACGTTAATGAAATTGACTTGAAATGCATACAAAAGTATAGAATACATGTAAATTGCAATCATGAAATTAATTTTTACAGAAGCAGGAAGCTTCCAGGATCTATTCGCTGAGATACACACAGGAACAACGGATGACAGACGGCTGACCTTCATTGCTCCTGAGCTTACAGAAGAGACGTTACTTGAACGAGAGCACAACGACATTTTAGCAAAGTTGAACTTTGTTGTGGCGTTCTGCGAATGCGTGTGCGAAGTTGCTCGAAGCAGAGCCACTCCGTTGGGCGCTGCTTTGGGAAGCGTCGATCAGTCAAGCAATGCCGCTACCAGAAGGAGAGCCGAGCAGGTGATTCTTTTGGTCAGAGCGTTGCAGTGGCTCAGTTCTGGGCTCAGTCTTGCAACCCAGCATCTCAAAGCTGGAAGATTGCAACCAACGGCGGCCGTCAAAGAAGGTGATTCACTTTTTTTTCATCGCAATGACACGGTTCTGAGCTTTGAAGACTCGCAAACAGAATGTAATATTAATCATGTTTTGGTTTTAGTTGTGAGTACGATGAATGAAAAATTCAAGACATGCTTGGCAGAGTGCAAGCAGCTGAATAGTGCGGGTTTGCTGCGTCAAACCGGGGCAACGGCTGACAAGATCCTATATAACCATGCTATTCAAATAGTAAGAGACCTTTATGATCGTGAATTATGTTATTGTCTCAAGATCTTTTATTATTTACAAAATTTTGTTTGTAGTGCCAATCTGCAGCATTGGACGAACTGTTTGGAAATCCTACTGAGTGTTGCGAAAGGTATCGCACAGCTCAGTTACTGTTGCATTCACTATCGCAAAATGTCAGTCATAGTCAGGACAGAGCACTTCTCATTAAATGTAAGAAGATACTTTTGGGTATAATTTTTTATTTCAGAGGGTATAAAGTGTTGAACGGAATTTTCCTTGTTTCAGATAAAGAAGCAGTGGAGAAACGTCTATTTGTTTTAGAGAAGCAGGGATACATTTACGCTACTGATCCAACGTAGCGCTTGTAAATAGTTTGATGCCGCACAGTTTATTCAACTCTGTTTCGCATCTTATCATATTTCTACATATAAATTAATGTTCGAGTAATAAAACGAAAGCAAAGGTAAAAAGAAATAACATATATGTTGACTATCCTTCAGTTCGTTTGTATAATTTATCGCGAAATGTTGACACAATGATCATGAAATGTCATTCCTTTTATTTTAATTATATTATATTATATATAATGAGACCGTATGTATTATTCAACTATATTACGATGTAATGTATATCCACACGGTTGATTGACTAACCTTTGTTTTTCGTATCGTATCGGTTTAATAAAAACACAAATATTATATTGTGCGACAAAAATTTTACTTTTATTTGGCTGTACAAAAGTGTCATTAGTGCTCTCTACCAATGGAATGTCTGTGTCGTTCATGTAGCTTCAATTGAAACACTCGACGTATCAAAGCTTTAGTACAATGGTTTATAAATATGCAAAAATATTAACATTGTAATTACGCCAGTATCTTTATTTCTATATTTTTAAAAGTCACCTATCTGTCTTGTCAAAAAAATGCTAAGCTTGTTATTATCAATTTCTATTCAATTTTGATCATTTGTATTTATTGTTGATGGCTTATCAACACTTTGTAATATCATTTTATTCAAATTTACTTTGCCTTAATGTTTGGTTGGCTTTTTTCGTCTTCAGGTGCCGAGTTAAGTTTTAAAATAGAATAGTTCAACATTGTGGCATAAGTTCCCCAAGCTAAGTACGGTAAAATAAGAAGTCCGGCTGTCTTATTGACTTTGTAAAATGCTGGAGCTAAGGCGGCAGTGCATCCCCACAGGACTAAAATTTCATAAAATGCCTAGAAATGATGTTGAGTTAGTATTAATATTTTTTGATATACAAATTGTTTGATTGGTTCTAAAAGTTTTTATTATTCTCACCCATTTGATTTTGTGATACGCAAAAAATAACGGTGACCATGCAAAATTCAGGGCCAAGTTTGAACCGTACAATGTCATCGGTAAGATGACATCTTCTGAGCTTGCATCACGTATTACCAAGTACGAGGCGTAACCTAAAGAAGTGTAGATTGTTGTCCACACAGGTGCGAATACCCAATTTGGAGCAGTCCAAGTAGGCTTATTTAAATTCTACATTCAAAGCAAATACATTTATTAATTACACAAATTGGCATAAAAAATTTATTTAGAAATACAATTAATTTATGAGAAGATATCAAATACATGTAAGAATTTTCTTGGCTCTGATGAAATGTGTTAATCAAAATTCTTGACATTGTTTCGTCTAAAGAATTGCGCCTCAATTGAAAAACTAATTATAGAACAAATTATTTTCAAGGATACGTATGACATATTTCATAAATACATGGGTAATTTATAAATAGTATTAGGACTAAAAAAATTAACATTCCCTAGAATTAGTTTATTAGTTTTCAATATTTTTTAAAATCAATATTACAGGTTTTGAATTTGTATAATTAACCCACACCTTCATAATATTTACGTTTTACTCGACTTTGATCTACATTTCATGATATTGCAACACATTGGCTAAATAAATGCTAATTTCATTTACCGATTCTTTTTTTGCAATTTTTTCTATATTGAATTTTTCAGTTTTCAAAAGTTAAACTTTCTGATTACTTCGTTACAGTTGTATTGTTGCTTATATAATTTGTGATTGAACAATTTTGAGTTAATGTCGCCTAGTTATTTCAAAGTACAGGAAAAAAAAATTTTTTCTAACATAAAAGATCAGTTTTTTGCAAAAATAAAAGTCATTCATTGGATTCATAAAAACAGCGACTATTAGATGAGCAATTTATTGCAAATGTATGTTTGTTTTATTGTATACATAACTTTATAACTTACCTTGTACCAAGAATCGATATTTTTTCTTGTAATATAACCGTTAACTATTCCACCTAAATTAGGTGCTACTACAGAAGCTGCAAGTGGCCAATAGTTTGTTATCGACATGTTATTAAATTAATTTGAGAACTCGTCGATACGTAAACAAAGTTTTGTTAGATGTTTCGCACCGTAACTTCGACGTAAGCAACTTTGTAGTGCGCGAAGATAAAGGACAATCTTACACACTACCTAAGTATGCATACACCTTACAGCTCTGTCATAACTACCGCGCACATTGTATCAGTGACGTATCTACTTATTTACAAACAAGGCGCAAAACAATCAAGGGCACTAATTTCAGATAATATATTTAATCATTAATTGTTGTTTACAAAAATATTGAATTTGTTCTTAAATGTTCACTATAATATCTATGAAAAACAACAAATATTTGATTGTTGATTATTCAATTTTTGAGCTTGGGTTGATGATAAAGTAAAAGTAATAAACATTTTTTTACTGTTTTATTTATTTTGTTATTTATTTGTTATTAAAATTTAAAATTGTGTTGTTAAGAAGTCAAACTATTCGAAACGAACTTTTAAATTACATTCATAATTCCCGCGCATTTTTGACTCGTTTTCGACTTATGCGCTACAGCGCCCTCTATAATTTGATTCAATATATAGCATTCCTAAACGTATTTTACAATAATGCTCTTCTCACTCTGTTTGTTATTGCAAAAGTTTAACGAAGAAATGACTAAACAAATTGAATTCCCTCCTTTCTTGGAAATTCAACACCGCGGCGTCATCGAAGCGGAACGGTCGGTGTGGATCGGCCGTTGGCGTCAGTTTGCCGCCAGCCGCCGCAGGGGTCAGACGTCCAATGCTCGCGTCCGCCAATGATCTATCTTTTCAGGGTGAATTCCACCTAAACTCGGTAATATCTTATATTTTAATATCTCCGATATATGAAACATCTGAAAACCAATTATCGTGATAAATAAAAAAGATTTGGCATCGAGTGACGCCATTAGGATAAAAATCGTTTAACTTCCAATGGAGTCCTTTTTTCATGAAATTTTGTTCGTACTTCGCGAGATTATATCTTATTTAATAACCAGTCATAATCAGATTTGCATTTCTATTAAAAATATTCGGTTTTTACATGATAAAAAACTACAATGATAGTTTTCCCTAGCAAATTGCAACATGACACCGAATGCTATATGCTCGCTTTCCGCGTCTTATTTTTGGGAAAACTTTGTTTTAAACCAACAATTACATGACTAAAGTTTATTCTTCTTAAATCATTCTTGGATTCAACAAGGCAACTTTATTTTAAATTACTAAAAACAACCAATATGACACTGAAGGGCAAAATGGGTAATATGGCGGCCATTGTTTGCGCCCATCGACGGTTTCTCTCGTCATATCCGTTTACATCCGCGAAATGTTCAGCAATCATTTATGATTTCATGAATATTTTTCATCAGGCATTGTTACTGAACAGCAATGAGTATTTATTTTTCATGAAATAATTAAATAATGGCCCAAATTAGCAAAAAAAATTAAATTGGCGTCGTTCGCAAATTGTAATATGACACCAAACATTGGCGCCTACCCCGCGTCATATTTCCAGGAAACAAAATATTTTATAAACAAAAACGAAAAGCGGGGCATTTTCTAAAAGCTTTTGCGAATTATTATGCGCTAATATTAATGAAAACCATTAAAAAATAACGAATGATTTTACAAAGGCAAAGGGGGGTTTGTCACATCGCCGCCATGTTGATTGGTGTTTCTCGATCATATCCGTTTACATCCGTGAAATGTTCGGCAAACATTTATGATTTTATGAATATTTTTCATCAGGCATTGTTACTGAACAGCAATGAGTATTTATTTTTTATAAAATAATTAAATAATAGTCTAAAATAGTCAGAAAATAAAATTGGCGTCGTTTGCAAATTGTAATATGACAACAAATATTGGTGCTTGACCCCGCGTCATATTTCTCGGAAAAAAAATATTTAATAAACTTGACGATTAACGAAAAACGAGGCATTTTTTGAAAGCTTTCATGAATTATTACGCGTAAATATTGATGTAAATCATTAAAAATAACGAATGATTTTTCAAGGCAAAGGAGGGTGTTCGCAGCATCGCCGCCATATTGATTGGCGTTTTTCGTGATCATATCCAATTATTGTTTATTAATTTTTTTACGAAATAATTAAATAATATATCAAAATTGACAAAGAAATGAAATTGAAAATTGTCAAGCCGGCTTTTCTGGCGTCGCGAAATCAGGGGTTACTTTAAAGTAAATTTTTTGATTATCGAAGGCTTTTTAAGGGTGGTATGACTTATGACTTCCTGTGGACGTGCATCGGGAACGGGAGTGTCGTTTTCGAGAGCTCTTTATTTCTCATCGCGAGTGTAACCGAAACTTGTCCGTAAAAAGTAGTGTCGGGGTGTTCGCGAGTGCGCGCCATTGTGACGTCATCATTTTCAAACGCTCTGCTTCAAACGCTCTGCTCAACGCCACTTTCCCGTCTTTGCTTTTGCTGCAAAATAATCGTAAGTCTTTTTCATCATTATTTTATTAAACATTAATAAAATTAATGTTTTCACACAAATTAAATTTATTAAAAGTAATTGTACAAGGGCAAATTTTTTCTACTAAAACACAAAATTTCATAAGTACTAAATGTTTGTTTATTGTTTAAAATTGACGCTTACCAATACTTTCTAACCACTATATTAGTGCTGAGGCTTTCATTTTCAACATCTTTTAAATACATCTCAAAACAAAATGATATGCAATCGAACTTATTTTATATTCTGAAAACTACCACTATTATTGTTACGTGATACGTGCAATTTGTCATTATAAAGCATTTTTGTGTAAAAGTAAAGTTTCAAAAATAAATTAAAGAACACAAAATTGTAACTTATAAAATTTCACAAATAAAAGTCGGATAAAAAATATGATACAGGTCAGCAAACATGTATAGTCAGATGTAAAAATAAGAACTCACTCATATCGGTATAATAATTAATAATATACTAGTCCAAATAAAAAACGCAACACTTCCCATAAGAATTACATATAAAGTGTTGCGTTTTTTATTTAGACTAGTATAAATTGGCTCGCAACTAGCGGTCTGAAATTCAAAATTTCAAAGAGTCTTTTTTTTAATTCGTTGTATGAACTATCAAAATACAAAGGAAACAAAAAATTTGTACAGTTGAAGAAAATAGTGATTTCATTCTATTTACACACTGCAAAAATTGTCTAAAACAATCTCGCATGTTTCTACAGTCTGAACAAAGTATGGCCATTGGCACATGTATCGATTGATTTTATTAATTCAACATTTATGAATAAATTAATACAGTTATTTCTATTTCTTTTCATTATAACTTCAGAGAACGTTTAAATCATGTTCAAAAAATATATAAAACAAATTCCGTAGCCTATCGGAATTAGGTTCATCAACGTTTAATATATAGTTTGAACATCATTTATAAATTTCTGGAAGTTACATTGAATAAATTAATATATTACCATAAATCATGTACATTCTGAAATGCGTCGAAATAATATCCGTGACATTGAATTGGAACAAAAACCAGCAGAGGACAAAATAAGAGTGTATCAAAAAATATATCGAGCCCCTTATCTTTTGGAAAAAATATTTCATCTCTGTACAGATCGCACGACAGTCTATAATACTTGATGCGCGAAAATTCATTCATCAGTGATCTCTGAAAAGTCACTTGGTCTAGTCATCTTTATTGTCATCGGTCTCCTTCTGATCCTTCTTACGTTCGAGGATTGAGCCAAAGACTCGATCTCTCACGCGACTACTGAGTTTTTGTGGAATGACCATCGAGGTTGTGATTACGTTGCCTAAAAATAAAACCAGGAACATCGCGCTTAGAACTGGCACGTGCCAAGTGGCTTCTGGGTGTGAAATCAATTTGTACAGCGCATACGCGTTGTACAGCTGGAAGAAGTAGCCGAAAAAGAGGAACGGGAAAAGGAACGACAGGCCTCGCCACATCCAAGAGTGAAAGCCTTCTATCGTTATGTCCATGTTGTGTCGTTCACCCAAGGCTTTTAGACGGTACAGCACACCTCGCTGGTAACGGAATTGCAAATATTGCACTACGCCTGTTAACAAGAAAATTAATAATTTGAATAATAATCCATTTCAACTTCAGTAGAAGTCAATTTGTAAAAGTATTAAAAAGTTAATGGTACATCGTAAGATTTATTGCTAAGCGTTTAAAATTACAATTTAAATTACACTTTTTTTTAAAGTTGGATGAGTTTTGATTGAATCCTTGGTCTCTTATCAAGATAATGTCACGCGCTCTATCTTACGCACACACGATGATGTACGATACAAAAAATATTTAGAGCATATGCATATCATTAGGAATCATTAAACTTAATGCACAGTAAATACGGTTAATTTTGTTAATAAAATTGTCGTATTTGCATTAAAAATACATAGCAGTTTTGCTATTGAACGAAAATGAAATACTTACTGATATATACATTGAACCACATGAATTGTCCACGGAAAGTGTACCAAGGACCCGTGTTAGGCCAAACTAATAACACTCCAGCAACGACGGTCGACAAAAAATGGTGAAAACGCCACCAGCCTTTGATCCTCGAGCCATTCACTTTGAGAATGCTTTCTCTGATTGTCAGAGTGCAATAATACCAGACTAATAGAAACATAAAACACAGTTCTAACGTCCTGCAACAAAAAGCCGTGTTTACTAAATTAGCCTCATTATAAATTCAGATCATAATGATTGTACGTGGAAAAAAAGTTTATCTCTCACCTGACATTTGTTGTGAGATTAATTACGGATAGAACGAAACCAATTACAGATAAAATCAATTTGAATTTCTCATACTCGTCTTTGTATTTGAACCTGTGCCAAAATCAAAATATTTAATTAAGAACGGGACCAATGATGAATCAAACTTGAAAGATTTTTTTTTTTTGTAAATAGAACTAACTTGTCGTTTTTGTTTAGTATAGAAACGTTGACGTTTCCTAAAATAATCGAGAGGTATAACCCATTAGGTCGCGGCAACGTTTGCTCTATTTCATGAAGTGCTTCTATTCTCCTTGTCATATCTTTCCCAAGTGTTTCGCATGTGTCGATAGCGTGCAACCTATTTGCAAAACAAAAACCAATTAATCATCGATGTTAAGCCTGTGTTGATGACTATTTGATATTATAATTCAATCAACTGCTCACTGTTTCAATGATTTTTTTATAACGCCCATTCGGTATCTTTGGTGTTGAATTCCTTTGATACATTTTGCTTGGAGTTCACTAACTTCGTCCAATTTAGCTAAATAATCACGATTCAGACCCTAGAAAAAGCCAGTTTCATTAATCTTCATGTACTTTGATCGGTCGATAACTTTTGATTCAAAGACGCGATACAACTTAATTACATTTAAATTATGGATTCTTGGCGTAGGTTTAAAATGAAAATTGAATTCTATAATTAGCTCACAGAAATCAAAGTTCACGTTTTTTTTTTAATGACACATCTCTATTTGTTTACTATGCTCGAAACACAACTGTTGTTGTTTAGAAATGAGACAACAGTAACAAAATTGATGCGCGTTTCAAATTAACGAAAAAGTAAATCCAACTTTGGACTCTCAAAATTGATCATTCAACTCATGAATAAACAATCTTGAATTACAACGAATGCAATTAAATATTCTCAACAATTGTGTAACACTCGAATAAAGCGTTTCTTGATTGTAAATCTGAAAGCAATTAAAATGAATGTCAATTGAAAAATAAAAAATGTAAACTAATTTGTTGCAACTCATTCGCAACAATTTTGACAGACAATTTTTATTGGCTCTGAGACATGAGAAAACCACATGAGAAAAGTAAGGTTAACTCATTGGATCGCAGAGGCAAGGATTAAAAAGTGATTTACGAGTATGAATGATTTTTAAAGAGAGAAACTCGAGCAAGAATTGAACGTTATGATTAAAAATGACCAGGTGACAATTCGAAAAACATGAGAATCAACGTAATCGGTTTTCGCGCAGCGCTGTTTTGAATGAGCTCTTTTTATTATTTTTACCTCGAGTTCTTTGAAATCGTTTGTCAGGTCGGCCCAGTCTTTTAAACAGGACTTGACGTCGGCGTCCATCGTGGATACACGCTCCTTGTACGTTCAATTTTGACTGACAATTTTGTATTATTTATTTTGCCGAATAATCACTGCACAGCAGTTGCGAACTATGAAATTTGGTCGAGAGAGACGTACGCACTGCACAGGATCGATTTTGTCCGAAAACCGTTGGTGTCACAAACGTGGCTCTCGCACACTCGATAATAGCCGACGTCGCGCTCCGAATATTAATTCAGCGGTCGTGTACAAAAAAGCGCCGAATTCATCGATTCTGAGAGGTCTTCGTTGTGCGATGTACGTTCCTGATTTTATATTTCTGATAATGCCTCCCCTCCCACGACAACGGGTTTTGAATGGTTTCACGTGGCGCCACTTTACAATTTTTCCACTGCGCTTCTGCACACACTCCATTCGTAAAATTTTGCTTTAGGCGGTAAATACAAATTCAATTGCTTCGTTTTGTCTACAAAGATATCATTTTTATGCGGTCATTAATAGTAACAAGAAATCATTAATTCAAAATAGTTAGGGTAATTGTGACTCGTGGGTTGATATTTGACACATCTAAAAATCAATTTTTCCTTAATCTTTCAATTTTAATTCAATTCTAAACATTTTTACAATTTGAGAGAATTACTTTAACAATTACGCGATTATAAATCAGTTACATGTAAATAAACGCGAAGAATTGAAATATTAAAAGAAGAATTTTATAATTTATTATTACATTGAACATTTTTTTTCCGTTTATAATTCAGCAAATCAAATATTTAGTTTTCAAAAAAGTTTAACAGCAATTGCGATGTTCTAAACAATATCTAAGTTTTTATATGTAGTATTCAAACGAGTTACAAACAGAAATATTATTTTTATCTTATAATGTTCTAATTGCGTTAAATTTTTATATTATAAAATGCAAACTTAACTCAATTTAAAAATAAACAATTAGACATTTCCCAGGGAAAAAAAGTCCAGGTCTGATCAGACCTGGAAATGGACCGAATTTGACAAAATTTCGTCCGATCATGAAAAATTAGACATGAATCAGATAACATTTTATAAAATTTGACATATTTTGACCTAATTAGGACTATTTCTTGGTTTGACCAGACCTGGAATTTTTTTCCGGGTTGTAAAGGGTGTGTACCCGTTTGAATAAATAAATAAACAATAATAGAAATGGGATTTACAATGTTATATATTTACAATACTGATAAATAATTTGAAATCTAGATAATTCAAGTTCCTAGGATAGGCTTTTCATCATTCGTTGGGTCCCAATTCGGTATGGTCTCAACGTTTCCTGGAAGAGTCATAGGGACGGCTTTGACTCGGAACGAATAGGGCAAATAATTATACGCAAAGAGCCAGAAGTCATCGTGGGTGACAACGATGCCATTTCTTGCGAGCTTTATTTTGAGTTTGTCCAAACATTCCTTGTAGTCGTCATACTTGGCTGTTTTTGTGATAAAATCTACAGCCTGGACCATGTAGCGCATTAACTTTTCCGATTTAAGTCTCGTTTCGATGCCATGGATGGGTTCCATCTTCTTCTGCAGTTCCTCGTATAGCCTGGTTGTGCACCATTTCTTGGGCTGAGCCAAGCGTGGCTTGTACACCTTACCCTTGACCTTGTAGTCGTCCGAAATCTTTGCAAATTGTTCTTCTCTCTTACGCTTACGTTCTTCAGCAGCCTTCTTCTTGATTTCCAACTGCTCAGTCCTTATTTTCTTCATCTTCTGCATCTCCTTAGCTTTTTCCTTCTCTCTGCGCTGTTCTTCTTTAGCGTCCCATTGCTGGCGGGCGATACGACTCGTTTCTTGCATAATATAAGGATCGTTGAGCAATTGCAGTCGTAATTCCTGGATTTCTTGAGACAGCTCGGCTTCGTTGTGCTGTTTGTCAAAATCCTGCAGACTTTTGTATTTCAAGCCCAGTTCGCTTGGTGGTAATTTCTTTGCTCTCGTCAGGTATCCGTCCAAGGTGGGCTGGATGGGTTTGAGGGGGACTTTCTTCATTGTAGATCGCTTCGATGCACGTGATTGACTCTGATGATAAGATGTTGACGCCACTGGTGAAGAAAGTGTGTTGTCAGCTGGACCTGAAACATCTCTCTTTGATTTCTTCGCTGGTGTCTGGATGGAGACATTTTTTTCTTCTTCATCGATCTCATGGTTCGAAGTTCGCTTTTTTCTTGATGTTTGCACTGAACTTTTTAAGGTATCTTTTGCTTCTGGAACCCTGGTAGAAACTGGTGTTTGTTGATTCAGATCAACATCTTCACTTTGAGAATCAGATTCCAAAAGAGTCATTTGTTTTCTTGAATCACTTAGTTTTGATAATGAACCATTTCCACTTTCAGCGACCTTTTTTACTTTTGGAACTTTAATAGAGGTTTGTTTACGTCGAAATAGATTATCGTCATCTTCAGAATCAGAATTGACCATAGTTAATTTCTTGCTTGATTCATTCAATTTTGACATTGAATTCTTTTCACTTTCAGCAACACTTTTCGTTTTTGAAACTCCTAGCGAAGCCGTTGGTCTTCGAATTTGATCAGCATCTTCACCTTCAGAATCGGAATTGACCATAGTTAATTTCTTGCTTGATTCATTCAGTTTTGACATTGAACTTTTTTCACTTTCAGCAACACTTTTCGTTTTTGAAACTCCTAGCGAAGCTGTTGCTTTTCGAATTTGATCAGCATCTTCATCTTCAGAAGTAGAACTAACGATAGTTGATTTCTTGCTTGAATCACTCAGGTTTGACATTGAATTCTTTCCACTTTCAGCAACACTTTTCATCTCTAAAACATCGCGCGATGTTGTTGCTCTATGACTTTGATCAACATCATCTTCAGAATCAGAACTAAACGAAATTTTCTTTCTCGTTTGAGAATGTTTTGATGGGCTCTTTTCTAAAATCAGAGATTCACGTGATTTAGATCTGAGGGTTTTATCTTGTTTCTTCTTGGTTGAACTCGATATATTGGCCGAGTGTATTAGCAGTGTTTGATTGTGATCATTCTTTGATCGTCCCCGATCTGACCTCAAACTTCTTGAAAGATTTTCACTTGTGTCAGGGATTCGTTCCAGCGGAATACAACAAGGCCGAATTAGTTTGGATGCTGACATGGCGTCCGTCTTTTTTATTACACTTTCATCCAAAGCCACCGAGTCTTCTTCGAAAATCTTCTTCCGTTTCGATCTGTTTCTAGTCAAAGACTCCATTTCCATTTCTTCATCATGTATGTCAAGTTGGCGACTAGCTTGCTCATTTGATTTGATGACACTGATTTGTTGCTTCGTTTTACTCTGACTTCTGTTCAACTCGAGCTCAATTAGGGCCAATGATTTGCCACTACTCCTTCCGGATGATGAAAGACTTGTCTGGCGTTGTCTTGCATTGTCTGGTTTTTGGCTCACTGATTTTTCTATTGCTGTTTTACTACGGGAAACATTTGAAGAACCACTAGCTGAATCTGCTATAGAACTAATATCTCTGTCACTTTCGTGAATGGAAATCGAACTCGTTTCTTTCAAGTCAGATTGACCACTTTTATTCATTGGTGTTAACGTAGAAGTTCTTCTCTTGTTGCTGAAGTTGGCATTTTGCAAAAAACCAGATCTAGATGACTGGTCACTGGTATGCACTGAGACATCATCGGGGATACTGGGCGAATTTTCTATTTGTTCGCTTGCCCTCGATCTGTAACCTTCTTGATTATCTCTAATGTTATCCAACTGTTCTTCCGACTCTGTTGAAGAGTTATGTTTGTGGTAAATGATCGACTCTTTCAATGTGACGGATGCATTTGACAGATTAATGTCTTCTTCTCTGGAGGATAATTGATGACTCGTCATAGATTTTTCTTGACGACAACTTAAACGCGTTTCCATAGCAGAAACAACGCTATCTGCTTCTGCTGAGGAATGTTGTGCATCCGATGGCATAGAGTCATGATGTTCGTCCGCTTCCACATCTTGTCTCAGTTCTTGCTGAGATGGTTTGACCTGGCCACTCAGAATTTTTCCGAAAATATCTGCATCACTTTCGCTATCCGACGAACTCAATTTTAAGCCAATCCTCCTTCTTGGGATAGTCTTCCTTTTTAGTTCAATGTCTATGGGGCTTTGAATTCCTGAAAATGAACAGATCAAAATTAAAAATATATTCACACCACTTTTATAATGTTATTACAATTATTATTGGTTTTATTATTAAATTTTTTATCTTATTATTATCTTGTTATTATTTTGATATTGTTTACTTTCAGATTTTTCGGGAGAAGAAATATCATTATTTGGATCATCAACTTGCTGAGATGCCTTAATGTGACCGCTGAGAATCTTTTCAAAATCATTATCAGTGTCGCTGCTGCTTGAGATGCCATAATTTGCCTTCAAATGCCTCCGCCTAATCAAATGCCTCTTATCCACCAAGGGCAGATCTGCATTAAACGTAAGTAAAAATGGAAAAATTAGACAAATGTTAATAATTTGTTTGAATTATTTATTCTTAATTAGTATAAAATTACCGTCGACCCCAATATCGCTGCCTTTTGCACTCTTTTTCGTATTGTTTTCTTTGTTATTGTCTGCCAAACCAATGCTAGAATTTTTTATCCGGTTGGGCCAGTCTGTTGGCAAAGTTTGATCTGAGCAGTCTGTTTCACGGTAACTCAGTTGATTGGAACTTTCTAAGCCTCTCGAGGGAGTCAATACCAAGTTTGAATTTTGCAACGCGTTGAATCCTCCTTCATCTGAAATTCGAACAAAAAAATCAACTTCATGATTAAGAAATTAAAAATGAAACTGTGCAAACTCACGACATGTTTCATTTATTTTGATTCAAACAATGTATCCAAAACTTCACCTGTTGGTGCAATATCGGAATTTCTCATCCCCGTCATGGATGCTCTAGTGGATATTCTTCTGCGTGACATCTGAAACAATACAATACGCACATATATATTTAGAAAAACTTAAAATAATGGAAAAATTGTTTATCAAATTTTTTACGTGGTACAGAAAAAAAACAAATATTTTTAGATAAGACAAACCTTGACGACACTTCCAGTCTTGTTTTGTGGTTGTCGTTACGGATGGTTTAACTTTCTCTTCTCAAGTCTATTAATTTGTTTTGATTATTGATAAACATTTGCGCGGGAAAAGTGGTAAAAATCAGGGTGAGCTTGGCACTTTTGCTGCAGTGAGCTGTGGTGAATCATTCACAGTTCAGGAATATATAAAAAAAAGAAGCAGCAACGAATCTGTAAACAACATGTATAAAATTATTCCAGTCACAAATAGCAATATCAACACCCATAAAACACGATCGATACCCATTATTTTTCAATATTCTCTCTTTTAGATTATTACATTATAATCATATATTATATTTATAGTTTGATATAAAAGCTAGCATACCGGTTTATCATCCACGTGAAAAAATATCGTTGAAATTGGCTACTTTCACAGCTTTGTTTGTTTTCGAAATAAAATGTTCAACGTTATAAGTTTCCGTTGCTATCTAAATCTGGAATTGCGCGCAAACCGGCACGTGGCGCTAGTAGTATCCCGATTTCAGATGTTCATTATAAATTTTTCACTTTTGTTTTATATATTTGTTGTTTTATATCTTTATTGTTATTGCTTATTATTATGGTCAGATTAATTAAGTATGATTTTTTTAACAGTATTAAAAAAAATCTAAATAATTACATTGAATTGTTTTTAAACGATAATGCTGTTGGTAAGACAGAATTCTGTTTTAGCAGTAGATACTCTGAAACTAACCCCACAAGAAAAACAAATCTTTTGGCACCTTGATTATTTTGACAAATCTTGATGACATCCGCATAATTTTTTAAATTTCGGATTCTTTTTTTAAAAACCGATTTTCGTAAGAAAAAAAAATTTCGGAAAGTATTTGTGATTGACCAGAAGAAATGTCTTTTCAAAATGTATTATACGCAAGACTTGGAAATAATACAAAACATTTATCTGATTTGACCCAAGGTCAAGTTCGACCTTTATTACAGCGTAAGTTTTTTTGTTCTTAAACATTTTAATAATCTGAAACAGAATCAAATGTTTTGTCTAATGTCTTCTTTTTGCAGTTGCGGTAAAATTTTTGGAGCATGACAACATGCCAGACGGAGCGCTTGAAAAATTGTGCGAAAAATTTAACGTCAATCAGATTTTAATTGACGAATGGTACTCGACAATTTTAAACATTGTTAGCTTGCATTTAAGATATTCTCAACAATCGATCAGCCAATTAGAAATGAAAGCTGTTCTTCAAGATTTGAAGTAAAACGCATTTTTATAATCAAACATTTTAGCCCAATTGAATTTTATTAACAATTATGTTTTGTTTATGTGTTTTTCTTTATTGCCATTTAGATTTAATCCTGATTGTATTCAAGATATTGTGACAGTTCTTTATGGACCAAAAAGAACACGTATAATTTGTAACGTTTCAAATAGACTGAAATATCATCCGGAAATAGTATCGATTGATTGGAAGATCAATATTACAATCTCCTCGAGGTAAATATGCAGATACATTGTTTTATTACCCAGGAGGACTTATTAACAATTGTATTTTACAAAATCATCTTTTACAGTGACCTCCGGAGAATATTAAAACCGCACATTGTAATGTACTGGATCTTATCAAACGGCGAGAAACAGGTCTTTTACCTAACGATTCAAAAATTTCACCAGTTAAGAAACCTGATTGCCAAATTACTTTTGGACGTTATTTCAACTGAAAACGTTAACCAACTAAAAAATCTACAACAAGAATAGACTTTCTTCCTAAAGATAAAAAAGTCGACAATGATTATAAAAGAATTGAATGTCATACGGGGGGTATACTAGGTAATTAAGCACAATTTAAGCTCAAAATTATTTTTTTATTGCACATTCAGTACGTGCAATCGTTCAAAATTGATTATCCCATAATCAGGATGATTAACTTTAATCGATGTATATCTCAAGATACTGGTACAAGAAAACCAAGTACACAAGTATATCTGATTGAATTAATTTATTGTAAATCATTTTAATACAAAAATCAACAAAACTTAACTAGCATAAAACTCTTTCAAATACTCCGCTTTCGGTTTCATGATTATTTTATCATGAAGATTGACGACCCAACCCGGGTGCAGTCCATAGAAAACCTGTCTCGGATCCTTTCGTTCCGTCAGCATCTCATAATCAGGATCATCCTCTATCTTGGGCAAATTGTACCCATACTTTTGTGCCAGCACGAGACGTTCGTGTGCCACTTGTTCCGGATCAGCCAAGTAGCCTCTATAAGCAGCACTGCTGTAATACTCGAGACAGTCCATGGGTGGCAACAATCGACGTGGGATTGGATTTCCATTTAGGAAAAGCTTGTTCGGATTCAACAACGCGTGGATGCTGTGCGGGTCAAAATAAGCCGTTGTGATGACGCCCCCGTTCCTCTCGATGGCTGCGATCACGCTCTCCGAGGCCCACTGGATCTCAATGTTGACTTTGGCTGTGAAATTGTCCGCGCCTTCGTCGGTCAGCTGGAATCCGGCGTGCTTGCCGTCGAGCCTCAAACCGAACAGGCCTGTTCGTATGATCGCCGCAAGATCGATGGGCTTCGTGTTGTCCAGTCTGTTTGTGTCGACTAGAAGTTGTAGTTTTTCCAACGATATAGGCGGGTACTCTCGTCTCATGTGGTGGCCCTTGTAATAAGGCTCGAACGAAAACCGACGATAAAAGGGCAAGTTGCCAGTCTCGTAACCAGGTCGCATGTAATTTTGACGCTGACCACTTCCTTTGTTTCCAGCTCCGTGTTTGTCACCGCCATGCTGACCTCTGCCTCGTTTATGTTTCTTCAAGCCTGGATTTGGTCGCAGGTTGTTAAGCATAACCCTTGGGACACATTTCAAAACTGCCAGTGCGAATTCACGGCCACTTTTACCGGTTATGCTCATTTTGTTAATCCTAAAAAAATTGATTTTTTTTTATTAATTATTGTCACTATAATTAAAAAACAAAATCGTTTCAATTTTTTCTTAATTTTGTGCAATCCAAAACACTCGGGAGATTAAAGAATTTGCCTCTTGTATTGGTTTTTGTTGTAAAACTTTTATGTCAACGTGATCGGAGGGTAGACAAACAGGCAGATATAATTTCAAATGTATATTATTAGTAAAGATAAACAAAATCATGTTGCAAATGTTTCATTTGATTTGAGTGCATGAGAAAAAAAATCGAGGATAGATTTGGTAATTGCAAAAATATTTTATATTTGTCATTCGTTAATTTATAAGTAGTAAAAAATTATTATCAAGAACATAATAATTGACTTACCGGTTTGTTTTTCAAATATTCTTTTCAATTGACTTTCATTTGTTTGAAAAATTGATCTTCCGTTCTGTTTTTCACTCTCATGTACACTCAGTATTCTTTTGAGGTTATGTTCGTAACAAGCTTAATGTCAAATTCTCATGAACGTTCTTTCGGTAAATTGATATAAAATTTGTGTTTGACAACGGATAGAGATATTTGATAACAAATTAAAAATAAAATCTAGTCGGAAGAAGATACATCGAGTAGCTTGAAAAATTTCGTCTCGTTTTGAAAATTAATTAAAAAAAAAAAACGATCACGTTACCGGTTCTTAAGCCTACATTTTCAACAACAACCAAGTTTGTGAATTTTTAGTGCATTGCATATGGCGGTAGAAAATGATTCGGGGTTCCGTTTCCAAACCAAAAAGAGTGTGATTGCCAAGTAAAATAACATTTGTCGAAGCGCCGATAATTGTTCAATTGAAATTGAAGTGTCAAACAAATTATGTCACATTTTGTCCGATCGTGTGGTTCGCAATGAAAACGGGATGTAAGCCGTGGAAGCCGAATAATTTCGTTTGCAATTTGTGTAAGAAGATTGACTCGATTAACCAAGTAATCATTAGTTGGGATCACCGATGACGAGATGACAAATCCGTCTTACATTCAAGTGTCACTCTCATTGATGAATGGAGAAAATTCGAGTAGCGTCAAACGTTACTAGGTTAATGTTATCCTCTCATCCTTGTTTTTCTCTCCTCTTGTTTAGTGTCTTCGTTGGATGTGTAGTTGGCGCTCGAGTTTACGCTTACAGTGAATTGCTTGACTGCTTGTTGAATTAATCAATGGCATAAACAGTTTTTGTGAGTACATTTTTATTAAAAAAAAGAACAAAGAAAAATAAGATGATTGTTTACTGAAACATCTGCAACCAAAATTTTGTTTATTTTATGTTCAATTTTTTTTGCATCGACGGTCGTATGCTTTAGCTGATACATTTGGTTTCAGTCAATGTTATGTTGTTTACAAATATGTACACTCTACGTTTTCAAGCTAAATTGTTGTAAAGTAGTAGTAAATAGTAAAAGCCTGGGCAGATAATTCGCGGGCTTTGATTTTCTGTCATTGAGATGTCATTGATTTATCAAATTGTTTGCTTCCTTTTTCTCAGATTAAAATGCCACCACCAAAAAAAGCAGAAATTGAAAGACAAGCTTGGTCTTTTATAGAAACCGTTTCGCCTGAAGATATCAAAAGAGAACAATTGGAATCTGCTTACAGGCTTACACTCAAAAAGTGTAGAAATTGCAAGTGAGTAGATTTAAAAAACCAATGAAACAATTTAAATTGTGGTTGAAAGTTTACTATTGAGAGGGTTGTGTTTTATCATTGTAGGAGAAATTGCTCGCACAATCCAAAATGTTTGACAGGACTGGGAGAAGAGAAATACAAAAAGTCACTGCCAGCAAAGGCAGCATCTTTAGAAAGTTCGTTGTCAGATATGAGAAATCCAGATGAATATGTAGGTTTGGAAAATTTAGGAGCAACTTGTTATGTGAATAGTTTAATCCAAGTGTGGTTTCACAATGAAGAACTTAGGTAATGACAAACAAATGGAATTGAATCGTTGTAAAACCGTCAGATGGTAATTGTCAGTCTAAATGAATGTCGAAAACACTTTTCCAGGCGAATTATTTATAAATGGAATAGTGATGAAGATCCTGATGAGCAGGAAGCTAGGCTGAAAGCCGAGAGCAGCCAGCAAACGTATGTCCCATCGACAGTCGTTGGCCAGCTGCAATTTGTTTTTGCCATGCTGCAGTTTGGAAAGAAGAAGAGATTCGATCCTTACAACTTGGCTATTGTTCTACAACTTGATACTTCCACTCAACAAGATGCTCAAGAATTTTCGAAACTTTTGTTATGTCACATCGAAGACAAGTTGCAAACCAACAGCGAACTGTTGAAATCGTTGCAGAAACTCACTCAAGGAAAATACGTTTATATCAACTGGTAATGAACCGTCATCTGCATTTTGTTTATCAATTAATTATTGACTGTAAACGTCACACATTCACATCTAATGTATCCTTACAGTTGTACCGCATGTGGGACAGAACATCCAACATCCACAACATTTTATGAACTAGATTTACAACTGGCATCAACACTTAAGGAAGCTCTGCAAAAATACTTGTCCGAGGAAAAATTAACTGGTGCTAATCAGTATTTTTGTACAAACTGCAATGACAAGAGGGATGCCAGACGGTTCATCAGATTAGCATCTTTGCCAGATACTTTGAACATACAGTTACTTCGTTTTGTATTCAATCGGTAAATTGAATCATGAATTTTAGTTTTGATATAGTTTTTGTTTTTAATTTCATGATAATGAATTAATTATTTTATGATAATAATGAACTGTATCTGCACAGGTCAAGCAACCAGAAGAAGAAACTGAATTCCTTCATTCAATTTCCTGAAGTGCTTGATATGTCAGAGTACCTGAACAGTCCCGCTCAGACACATGTGTACAATTTGGTGGCAGTGTTAAGCCACAAAGGCCCGCATGCCAACTCCGGTCATTATAGTGCTAACATTTGCAACTCGGAAGGCGAATGGTACCAGTTTAGTGACGAGAAAGTAGAAAAAATCAATCATAAACGGATGGAAGATGAAACTGCCGGTTAGTCAGATGAAATTTAAATACATTCTATTTTGTTAAGGCAAATTGTTTTTCATAATATTTTTATTTTATTTAGACGATTTGAAAACAACTAAACGTGGCAAGGTGCCAAAGGGATTCATTTCTTCCAATACGGCTTATATGTTGGTTTACAAAAGAGTGAGGAGTAATAAAATGAATTCCAATGACGACAATTCGAAGGAGACAAACGATTCGCTTCGAAAAGGAAAAAGAAAAGTGGCGAATGATGGAAAATCTTCGGTCCTCGGCTCTTCAACTAGTAGTCCAAAAAAATTCAAACAGGACACGACAAAGATAGATGGTAGACTGTTTGAATTACATTTACGAAAACCATGTCATCTTTTTATACAAACTTTTATTAAAACGTAACAAAGAATTTTGTGTTGTTTTAGATGATGATGTACAAATTATCGATTACAAAGTTCTGAATGGCGATGCTCACAGAGCTATGAGTTGTGGTACACTAGAAGCTATAGAAGAGGTAAATATTATTATATAAAAAACTGTAGAGGGTAATAATATTATAATTAATCATGACATATATTTTTTAAGGTTGAATTCGAAAAATGGGAAGTTCGCAAAAGTTTACGGGAAATTGTAAAAAATGAAAACGTTAGGCACGAGCTGACTCTTCTTGATATTCAAGAGAAGAAGGTAGTGGAAGTTTATTTTCGATCGTTATAATTATATCTGAACATTGAATCTAATTGAAATTTTATTTTTTTATCCAAAGAAACAAGAGATTGAAGAACAGAACAAGAAACGGGAACTTGTGATACAATTCTATGAAAAGGTCAAAATGTCTGAAGATTATAACGAGTATCAGTGGTGTCCGACTGATTGGCTCAATAAATGGTTGACTGACAAAACATCATCGGATCAAATCCCGCCGATCGACAATTCAGGTTACGTTTGTTCTCATGGCAAATTAGATCTTTCAAAAATCAGTCATGTCAAATGTCTGCCACTTCCAAGTGCTGAGTTGTTGTTCAAGGAATACGGCAGCAAGTTGAGACTTGATCACAATTCTTTGTGTGACATTTGTGTTAAACGCAAATGTAAACTTTTGAAATTCAAAAAGGACGTTGAACGTGATCACAAGAGAATAAACGAGTTACTGCGCACCGTCCGAGATGTGTAAGTTCTTAAAACATTTGGAAACAAAAATAGAAAATATTAGTATCGAAATTATTTAATAAAAAAACTTTCATAATTTTTCAGAACTGACGATTATTTTATCGTTGGAGCAGATTCTTTAAAATCTTGGCACAGGCTCGCAGAGTCTCAGATCAGCATGAACGATCACGATTCTTCGGACGAAAAAATGGATCAAAATATGGAAGAGTGCATAGCCGCGAGTATCAAAGATCCCGACCAAGTCAACGACGATGCCGAAAACCCTGCCAGAGATGCCGAAAATACTCAAAAAGATCAAGAAGAAAGTGAAGATAATAATGTCATAAACTTCAATGAAGATCTTCTTTGTGAGCATCACAATTTGAGCACTCCTGTAAACAGGAGAAAGATCGTACCGCCAGAAGCATGGGACATTTTACGGAAATACTTTCCAGATGCGAAAGAGTATCCCGCCAACACGCCAGCTTGTCCAGAATGCGAGGTGATTGGTTCAATTAAAATTGTACCCTTCATAGTATTTTATTACCTTACCGTCTGAAGCTTAAATGTTTGATTTTACACCTTTAAGAGTGATTATTTTTAATTAAAAAAGATGTAATTGTACAGGCTATTCAAGAATCTGTTCAGAAGCTTCGTGCAGACGACAAAATCAACTCAAAAAAACAAAAGGAAGCATTGATGAGCCTCTACAACAACAAGAAACGAAATATCACCGACTACAATCCAAACGACCAACTGTACATTATTAGTAAAGAGTTTATAGATTTATGGCGGCGCTTCATCCGGTAAGTTGAAGGCAAAAAAAGAAATTGCATTCGTTTTGGTTTCAATAAGAAATTGTACATTTCAAACGAAGAACCAGAATTAATTCAAGGGCGGTCGGAGTTGAGCGTACGAATCTCTAGATGTCGCTGAGATTCATTATCTTGCCCTCCTGAAAACGGTGCAACTTGACTGGATGCATCAAATTAATCAAACATTCGGTATGGTTAATTACGATAGCTCAATGAATTTAATTCATTTTAATTTAATTAGCCGTGCGATTTGTATTCCATGCTAGTTTTACAATTGATCGTAAAAAGAGATGAGAGGAGAGATAAAAAAAGAGAAGAAGGTATAATGCAGGAAGGATATCTCACGCGCATTAACGAGTTTTTCCTAATTATCAGAAAAAACTGGTCTGTGCGATTACGGTGAGGTTCCCAGTCCAGCGGGAGGATGGACGGCTGCTACTAGGGAAAACTAATTGAAACCGCCTAACGACCTGGCGAAGAATGATACATCGACCGGCTGAAGACCCTGTCTTAATAATGTTTCGTCTTTGCCGACAAGTTTCACGAGAAACAAAATGCAACTGATCTTTTCTGGTTTCCTCTGCTCCAGCGTTTGATTGACAGTTTTATTATTTAAATTTCGTCCATAATCAGAATTCACAGTTTAAATTACAACTTCTTCTTTTTTATTTTCCATACAAATCCGCAATTTTAATGTGAAAATATAGATTGACACGGTAATAGGCTTGGATTTTAATCCGACATGTTTAGCAAACAGACGCTTGACCAAATTGGGATCAACTCTTTGTACGGATTACACGGAGTGTCATGTCACATATGTGACTTGAAGAGTTGAGGGTGGAAATCCCTGTCCTGAGATTTAGAGATTTCACGGTTTTCAAATGAGCTCAAGTGTCACGAAAAAAAGTGTTCTCTCTCTTGTACAATTATCAAAAAAATTTGATAATCATTGCTTCTCAATAATTAAAACTGCATTATCTAAGTTGAACAAAAAAGAAAGATTGTTCAGACAAAGACATTGGAACGCGCAAGTCTAAATTTATGCTCATCCTTTTATAAGTCAAAGAGTGCGAAAACATTTTTCGCGACCCTTGAACCATTGTTTGCACACTTGCCATTGTTATCAGGTGATTAATTTTTCTAACATGACGTTGAATTCGTGTTCGTTCTCTTTTTTTCTTTTTCTTTTTCTTTTCGGTTGCTAATAAAAATCAGTTAAGTTCGGTTTTGAATAAGATTAAAAATTCTTGTTTCAACGATATTGTTTTAAATGCCTTGTAACATCTAATTAGCTGGGCGCAAAGAGTTGGCAGCGATTTTCATTGAAAATAAATGACAGTGTAAGTGGCCATTTGTCTGATACGCGTGTGCCTAATCTGTCAACGTCGCTCAGTCGGATTTCCTCAAGGATTAGGCATTTGCATAGACTATCGCTCAATCCTGTTTCCTCTCATGGATTTTCTCTTATCTAGAAGAGTGAATCGCAGATCTGACGACGATAAGCTCTTACATCTCATGTCATATTGGGTTTGGTTTTGATTTTGTTTTTCTTGTGTTGTTTATGTCTTTTTGTTTCATCATTAAAACAAAATTAGATCACATTAAAAAAAGACGGACAAAAAACTATAAAAAAGAGAGAAACAAAATCATGATTCGTCGCGGGTCGTAAGTTGAAAGAAAGCATCTCGGTGTTAAATAACAATTATTAATGATTGCGAGCGGAAAATGCAAGTTTGGTTGTGTGTTGACACCGCATTGTAAGCCGCAGACAATAGCCGAGATGGTTATAGACGGCGGTGCCAAAAGGCCAGGGGTACCATAATTAATAACTTGGAATTGATTAAGGTGTCAGATAAGTCTATGCAGCTCGAACGTGGGTCGCGCGCTAAGCAATATGATTAATAATTTTGAGATAACGCACTCGCGCCAACGTCACACCTCCTTTATTCGGCCAGCGGAAGGTCGATTTGCGGTTCCGCTTACGGTTTCATAAATGACTAATTGTCCACCTTGGCGTGATCTTCCTTTGCGCACACGTTGCTAACATTCGATATTAAATTTAACACACAAAAAAAAGAACATTGATCTCAAACAACGAGTTACAACAGTTTGGACTATTTTGCGTACATTTTAATATAAAATTGTAGGAAAGGGTGATTCGGAAGGAAAGCGATAAATCATTTGAGCAGAAGTGCGCGCGAGAGGGGGGTTTGCTGTCGTCGTCGTGCATCGACTCGCGAAATTCAACTACCCTTAAATAAGTTGATTCATTGCAGGACGTCTTTGCAGCTCCGATCCCTCCCTTTGTCGGGGGAGTTGTTGATATTTTGCTAATTCCTGAGAGATTACCCGATTCGCCCCCTTTCGCGATTCCTACAAATTTAAGTATACGATAGACGCTTGCGACAAATGAAATATCGACTTTCAACTTCATTTTTTATCTGCCGCCGGGTTACCCATTTTTACTCTCCTTTTTTTAATGTTACAACGTTAATAATATTTTTTAATTGGCTCTCTTTTTAAACATTCTTTGCCATTCATTCTGAGAATTTGGTTTGTGTCATTTTTATTGAGAACATCAACAGAAGATATAAAATTTTATTGATTTAATTTGTCTATGACATTTTTGTTTTATTGAAAAATAAAACCAAATAGAATTTAAATATATCGTTAGATGAGTGTGTTTTTTTTTGTTAGGGGGGGATACGACGAAAAAAGGATGATGTTAAATGCTCGGCGGAGAAATATCAGGAGTGTTCAAAATCACGACTAACGATCGGATGCCCATATACGAGAGCACGTAAGGAATTCTTCGTTGCGGAATCAGGATATCTATCCCAGCCCTTGCTTTTCGTCCGCTTCCTTCTCCATCTCTTTCTTTCTCTCGAGAGACGACCAGTGTCTCGGGGGCGGTCATATATCATCCGCCCCCGGGGGTGGTTGTAGGAGAGGACAGGACAAAAAATCTTGCACCGAGCAAAAACTATCATCAGCGCTCACGTCTAAGCGAGCTCAACGTTCGCTGCGCGCCTTGCGTTTCATTTTCCGTTTTTTTTGTTCGCTTTCCAGTTCGAATTCAAACAAAATCCACACTTTTGACTTTGAAATATAAAAAAAAAAAAAAAAAAAAAAACGAAACATGATAAAAAAAGTTTCTCATTTTTGTTTTTTTTGCATTTTTTGTGCATCATCAACTACTTGTTTCCTTATTGCGGTTTTCTTTGTCGCCTTTTTCGTTACGCAGCGATTGTTCCGATGATGGCGCTGTTTTTCATTCACCTTTTCGACAAATCAGACAAAAAGACACATCCTAGGGCCTTTGACGCCCCGATGAACTTGTTACACACCTATAAAATTGCTCGCTTCCTTTTTCCCTGTATAAAAACTTGCAAAAAAAAACCCCAAAAAATGATAACCTCATCCTTAAAACAATTTTTTTCCAACAAGCATGTATTTTGCAGTCATAAAAATGGACGGTCAATTAAATTACATTTATTTGGGTTAAAACTTTTCGCAGTGGCATGAACTTTTTTGTATCCCCCTCCCTGCCTCTTTGAAAGGACCGTTGGTTTTTTTCTCATAGAGATATACAAAACACCGTTGCATTCCTTTTCAATTAATCGGCAAAATGCGAAAATTGTTCCGCTTGGCATGCTCGACGGAGCATCGTTGACAAGTGTCTTTTTGCCAAGCGGAGAAGCATTGTCGCGTGGTTTTTGTCCGTTCTCTATTTGTTTGAAGGTTTATTCGTCTCGCGCGACTCAACAGGCCTCTCAGTCCGCGGGACTAAATTGACGTAGCCCGCGTTCAAAAGGTGTAAGCAGGACGTCGATTATCAATGCCTGGTGTTTTTTTTTCATCTTCATCAACCAAGAACGCAATTAGCTTTCGCTCTTCCGTCAAGATTTCCGCCTGTTCGACAAATTTGCCTGGTATAAACGAAGACAATAAAAACTAAAAAACAAGAAACAAGAGAAAGAGGAAAGAATAGGGTGCAAAAAAGGAATTAAAAAAGGAAACGAAACGATTGCAAAGAAGAAAAATGAAAGATGCGCGTTGGAGACAATATTTGCGGAATTACGTGAATGGATTCGTTTATATGTGGCGGGTTGAGGCGTGCATTCCAGGAGCCGAATAAGATGATATGAAATTCAGTAGGTTCTCGGAATCTGATCGGTTTGGGTTCAGCAACACTACGTGCTCCTCTACTTCTCATCACCGAGCCTCGTTCTTTTAGTCCTCGTCGTTCTGTTCAACGAGCTACATCTTGCGTGCGGCCTCTCTTTCGTACCTTTGCGAGATCTTCATTTCCCCTCTCTCTCTTGCTCTTGTTCCTTCGGCTGATGCTCACATATTTATGTCTTCTTTTTTTTGTCGGCCCGTTCTTCTTTTTGGTGTTTCGAAGGCTGGCTACCGTGGACCCTTTTACCACAGACACGTAGCCTCCGCGTAATGACTACGGCAACGCTTCGCTGCTCCTCACTAACTACATAACCCATATACATGTATATATTATCCTCCCTTGATACAAATACTTGTTTCATCATTCGGATCATTTTATTTACAAACTAATTTGCCCTCCCCCCTTTTGTTTTTTTGCTCCCCCCGCAGCTAGAAAAAAGGTTGAAACTCTTAAGGAACTTCATAGATGGGGATAAGTTATAACTGATGGCAAAGATATAAATTTGTGATTTAATACATTTGGGCATGAAGTTACAGTCGATTACCGCTTGGATGTTTCAACTACTCTGGTGCTGCTGGTGTTTGCCAAGGAGTTGGGCGTTTAGTCAAATAGCAGTGGGAAACGTTAAATCAGGGAGCGCGGAGCCCCACCGCGAAGGAAGACAAATGTCATTAGGTGGGGTATACTACTGGCCTCAGCATGGATGCATGGTCTATGCCGCTAAATCAAGCCTGGTGATATTAAAAGGCCGCTTATACGTGAAAACGTAAGATTTATTTTTCGGCCCGAGAAGAGGAACGCTTGCAAGCAAAAGGACGAGGAATGGTCTTCTAGCCTTTTGCCTCTGGCTTGGTCATGTTTCAATAGTAACAAAGTCTGATATCATTATAAACATGATGAGAGAGTGAAAAAAAAGGAAAAAAAAAGAAGAAGAATAAGAAGAAGAAAAAGAAACAGTACTGAGACTGATCAAATAGTGCGTAAAAGGTGAGATTGCGGGATGTTGATTTGGTCAGGGCATCCGGTTAATGGTGTATCGTGGCGAGTATATAAGTGCGATGAAAGTTTCGCATCAGCGTGACTAGGGAACCGTGACGATGTGGAACATCGTCCGTAGCTTTTCGCGCAGCTTGATACGCCGAGGCTGATGGGTGTTATATTCGAGAGCCGATGTCGCGCGACTCGTTTCGCTCGGTTAAAGCTCTGGAGCTGTCGTCGGGTTCGTTCGTGCATACAACAGAATATTATATCCCTGGCCTCAAATAATGAGATTCCGACCGCAATGACTCTGCCACTTTTTGCCGCGACGCATCGTGCGCCTTGGGCGAGACAGAGGGATCGTATGTGCACGGATTACTGTTGACCGGATAAAAAAAAAGGAGAAGGAAGAAAAAAAAAACCCTCCCGACACCGCGCGTAGCTTCTGTTCAGCAACATCGAATTTGCTCTATCACATTTATTACAAAAACCATTCATCTCTCCTCTTGGCTCTTTATAGACCAATCAATTTTGTGAGAGTGTGTTTTTTACTGAATTTTAAGACTCACATCTTGATTTCAGACGGAAAACAACTCGACGATAATTATTATATTGAGCTTTTGGTATACTTTTTGCCCGGAGATGGGAAACGTGTTGGGCGATCCAACTCCGGGCTTAAAAGCTTGAAAGCGAAAACTTGCGATATACGCGATACGCTGCAGGCGTGTCGCGTCCACTCAGCGATGGTCTCGAGGGAGCAATATCGTTTGGGAGAAAAATTTTCGACGACAAAAGTTAAACAGAGCCCTCGCCTCCAGTCGAAACGAAGCGATTCTCACATGGCGACGATAAAAATGCCGTAATAAGGGGGAGAGACTGTTCCGCGATCATCGTCTCTGTTTTCTATGTTTGAACGAGCGTCATAATTAATACGCATTCGTCTCTGCGAGCAAAAGGGCGACCGAGCGGAATGAGACAAACATTTTTAACACACGAGCTCCTCTCGTGTTTGCCTTATAGGGGCTTGTCGCGAAGGGTTTGCGGACACCCGAGAGTCCACCTATCCATTTCCATCCCCTCCCTTTACCCTTTGCCGACGTTACGGTTGCAACTTTAACTTGACTTCCTACACTCTTTTACTTCGCGTACAAATTTCTTCTTCTGTTTATTCATACGTTCACGGTGCAGTTGACCAATTGGAGCCAATTAACTCGACACGACCGAACAAAACAATATAAAAGAAACATTTTAAAAATGAAAAAATTGAGAAAGTCAGATCAAAAGTTGACAGATTTAACTGCTTTACCTGAATCATGATCATGAGGGATATCCTTCTTTAAGGACATTATCTGGATACACGTTATATAGCAAAGAGCAGCAAAAACGTTTGTCCGCCCCCTTGTGTACGTGAAAAATGATGCACGACCCCAATATCTTGGACCCCCGAGACTTTCACAGCGAATGTCTTCGTCGCACTCGACGTCGCAGACGAGCTTGCATTATTCGAAACGATTAAGCAACTGACAACTGTATAAAAAATAATCCCAGTACCAAGCTTAGTTTAACCGTTCCCGATATTTTTTAGATATCTTTCTAATATCTTTTATCAGCTTGGATTTTTGCGTCATTTTATTTACAAACTAATGTTCTTTTTATTTCTGAATGAAAAAGATAATTAATCCTGGTTCTAAAACAAGCAACGAAAGGAACGTGTGACTAAATGATCTTTGTTTGTTTCAGGTTACCAGACAAGAAAGCTCCACCAAAGAGCATCAAAAATGAAGATTTGTTGTGCAAAGATCACAAGGGTTTTCTCTACGATCCGCTAGTACCTTCCGATGCGTGAGTAAAATTTGTTACAAAACTGCGGAAGAGAAAGTGTCTTGTCGAGATGAAGAATTAATAATTGAACCACGTTTAATGCTGAGGTGGAAAGAAAAAGTGTTGATGATCCACTTGGATGAGCATTTTGGTGCGCGTGGCAAGGCGGGTTTGGCGCTCACACAAGAACACTAGATTATAAAGTGAAAGTGCGTGACCTCTTGGCACGCCTTTGCTGCCCTCTTACCCTTATCCTTGTGCGCCCGTCCTTGGGTCGTGATGGATACGCAAAAGTGTCAGCCGCACAGCCCCGGGCGCTGTCGTCCAACCCCCTGACCATTATGCTAAGCCATTGTCCACTATCTGCCTAAGATAGCGATGGCTTAAGTTAACCCTCCCCGAGGAAACCACGCGACACCGTTAAAAAATCATTTTTGCTCAATCGCGTTCTCTTTCCTGTCTGGTCCGACAACCCTCTTAATGCTCACGCTATTTTTCCTATCTTCTGCATTTAGAAAGCCTAATGTAGCAACTTTTTTTGTCCTTTTTGCTTTTTTATTATCTTCTTTTTTTTTCTTCGGACTCGGCAATTTAATGACCTGCTTGATTTTAATTTTCAATATTTTAGCAATCTCATTACAAAACCTCAAATTAAGCAGAAGTAATAAAAGTAATGAATCAAGCAAGGAACAATCAATCTTAAATGATTAATTAAGGCCGGGCGCGCAAAAATATAACATTGATTCCAACATCCCTTAATTAATTTATCAGCCTTTAATTAATACGTCGCAAAAGTTTCGATGCCCAAGATAGAGATCCCCTTTAATTCCGTGAATCGTCCGGTGGAATTTGGCGCTCACAAAAAGAAAGAGATGGACACACACGGGGGGTATAACCGCGCGCGTATATTCAGTAGCACAATAGTTCACTTTGGCCGCGATTGTGCGTACCTTTTTATGTGCCTGATTTGGTCGTTTTTCAGGCCCACGACCCCCTTTGTGATTCGCCACTATTATTTGAACGTTAGGCAAATATAACACGCTAGTCCGCTGGTTTTTTGTCGACACAGCCTGCAGGAAAATTCAAATCAGCGCGGCATATTGCGTTGAATTGAGATTAATGTCGCGCGACTAATTATTGATAAGTCACCTCTCTCTGCCTCTCTCTAGCTTAACAATACCGATGCGGTTTCGTTTTAATTTTATACATTTTTTTTGTCTACTCGCCTTTCTTTTTCCCATTTTCTCTATACTGTCTCGTGTTATCAGAGCTGACCGTTTCACTATCGCGACTTGGTGATTTTTGAGAATAAATAAAAAAAGAACAAAGTGGAGAAAGCGCGTATAACAACGAGAACTGCAAAATCGTAACCGAATTCGTACTTGTCTCGGGATTTCCGGCGAGTCTTGAGCCCGGAACACGCCAGCCAGCAAACAGTAAGTCAACAAAAAGCGGAAGCGAGCGCGCACCGACGGCAAGAAATTTCTAATTTGCGGTATAATTAAGGGGGACGTGACAAAAAACTCTGTCCGTATTCTACAAGGGTGACGGTGCTAGGAAATCGCGAATTTCTTCTGTTCAGTGATCCGCATTTTAGTTCGATCTTAGGCAAACTTTGTTTTTATTCTCGTCAAAAATGCTTTGTTAAACTTGACGAGGCCTTCGCAGATGTCCGACGTTTACTCTGTTGTAATATAAATATATATTTTTTTATTTTAAACTCTCTTTTTTACCAACTGTAATTACTATTTTCAAATCGATAAATGTTCAAAAAAAAAAAAAATGTTTTGTATCAAACTTTTAAAATTATGTTTGTTTGGTTTTCTTTTTGTTGTAGGTTCACAATTGTAAGTGAAGAAGAGTGGACAAAATTGACCGAGTTCTACAGCGTGGATCATGAAATTACAACTATAAAATGCGAAGACATGTACATCACGAATCCTGGTAAGATACGTTTTAATAATAAAGTTTTAATAAACATATCATGTTGTTCTAAAGATAATATTTCAATGTGAACATTTTTACAGCTGCTGATTTTAATACGGTTCATAAAATTTTTGAATAACGATAAAATGATCACGAGTATAGCTGTGATCGGGCCGGTATAATTAAAGATATTTGTTTTATTTGCGGCTGAACGTTCGTCAGCATTGGTAATTAATTTTGTTCCATTCTGGGATCATTATGTAAATGACGGTTTGGATCCCCTTCTAATCATCGCGAGCTTTCCCTCGTGAAATGGAGTGCTCCCCTGAAGTTGCACACATAAACACATTCACATTCGCAAAAGCTCAAATATTACACGTGTACAGCGAAAACAGTGTCCCTCATTTGACTGCTCTTCTGTTTCTTGTAGAGCCCATCTCCTTGGCAGCGTAACGAGTAATGCCAAAAGACATTAGCTGCTGATTTACATAAATCCCCGCCGCCGGCTGCCCTAAAGTGTCTCATTATAATTAAGAAGTATCTTGAAAATTAACTGACAGAAAAACGCGCCATTCCTTCGACATTGCCGCGAGGGGGAGAAGAGAATATCTTCATGCTCAAGGGAAGCTAACTGCCCGGCCGCTCTTCTTTTCCTTTCTCTCTCGCTCTCTCACGCGCGCGTACTATTTTTTTGTTGCGTCTCATTTCAAGACAATGCCTTCATTCATTCACAATCTTGGTCTTCAGCTTGTTCAATGACGGACTTCTTGAATTGTCCAAAAGCAGATTGTCTTGTTGGACAAACTTTTTCTTTGCAAACAAATTGACTCGAAGATCAGTGCCTCGATATTATCCCAGGGACTCTTTAAATTGCATTCACCAATTGCTTTGCAAACTTGTTTACCTTTGTTGCTCTCTATCGAACGAGTTTTCGTATTCTCTTTCAAACTACTTTAAACAGTTTTCACATACGGTTCCATATGGGCTTTTTTCTATCCGATCCGATACACACGCGCCTTTATCGATGAGAAAATAAAAATGAATAAATATAAAATAAAAGAAACTTAACATCCCGTTCGGTTCTTTTGGCCTTTTATTTCAACGAGATCGTGATCGCCGATCGATTAAGCAGAACCGATTGGCTTGACATCTTAAACTTTTGCCATTTGAATGTCCCAAGGAGAGGACAATTTGTCGAGTTTATCCGAGGCGGATTGCGTGCGACACTCGATTGGTCGGTTAGTCGAACGGCGAGCGTCATTCTTCTCGTTTTCTTGCGCATAAGAGAGAAGGAGAGTAAGTAAGAAAAGGGGCCCCGCGGTATATCGTGTACCACGAGGCATCTCTAAACATCCCATTGTCTTGTCCGTCTCCTTGGTGCGCGACTTATTTATTTATTTTTCTTCTTTTTCTTTTCTTTTCTTTTTTTTCGCAACATTTGTCAAGGGAAGGTTTTGACCGTCGCGCTACCGGATGCCCAATTTGAATTGCAAACGCGTATCCACCTAATCGAATCCCACGTAGTATCTCTCGGTCGTCCCGTTGTGGCCAGTTCAAATGGAGACGTCGTTTAGGGTTAAACAGGCAGATTAAATGCTTTGACTCGTGCCACGCGATATATCGATTCCCAATTCCCTATTATGTTATCACAGTCTTGAATTACAATTTACCCGAGTAACAATTTATATATGACCTGATAAATGGATCATTGTTATATAAAGTGTCCGAAATGATGTATATTTTAAAAAATTATACAGCACCTATGAAACATAAATTATTGTTAGTTTATCTTTTGTTTGTAAGTTACTGATGTAAAAGAGTGTGAATATTGACGATATAACAACGAGAAGCAACCCGTTCTTGTCGCGATAAATAATTAGAAGTAATTCTTATGCGTTAGAGGAGACTGGCTGTACAAGCATGAAATCGTACGTGATGATCCCGTAGGAAAAATTAACGGAGGACAGAGATGTATAGAAAGGAGGAAGAGGACGAAAACCAGAGCAAACAGACAATTTAGCTTATTTTAAGGGCAACGACGCGCAGTCTTGTGTCGCACAGCTACTCGAGGGTATGTGCGCCGACAAAAAATTCAGGGGGTGACTGATACGTCGCTGACTAACGAGCGCTCGGTTTAGTTCGTTCCATTCTTAAAGCTCAGAGGGTGGTTCTGAGTTGAGCCGGCAACGGGCATTAAGCAATGCCGGTCCGAGCTCTCTCTTATCAATCACCTACCGACCCAGGGCTCGTCACTGCCGCCGTTTAGACGCTTCGCACAACCGGAGGTGACGCGATTGAATATCGCCGCTCCCTTCTTCTCTCTCTCTCTCGAATTTTCTCGCAACGTTTCATGTTCTTATTACACTCCATCCATCTCGATTCAATTTCATATCAATTATAACAGGGCCCATTTACTAAATGCACAATTGTAATCAGAGTTAAACGACCATTTGTCCCGGATGATAATAATATACAACGATTGAATTTTGAGCGGCACTTAGTCAAATGCTGATTTTGCGGTCGTCTTCGCTCGGACAAAGACTAGGGCAAGTGCGAAGTCTAATTTACAGCGTCCAAGGCTGCACATCGCCTCCCACTTTTGGCTCCGCTCGAGTTTGGCCAACTCGAGTTTAGTTTCGGCCGGCACTCGTAAATATCGTTCAGCGTCGCCTCGACCTCGGTTGCTGTCATCCACAAATCATAGGTGTATCGCAAAACATTATCCCGCCGATGTCTCAAAATTAATATTCGGACCTCGCCTTAGATTTAGAACACAAATTTGCAGATTAGTTTGCCGGCGCAGAAACACTCGCTACGCGGTCGCCGCGCGGCCAGATCGCCGCGCGTCGTTCAAATTTACTTCACGATGGGGGTCGAAATCTCAGATCCGCAAGGGTGGACCAAGCCGTATTTGTTAGTCCAGTAGCAAGTGTGCCGGACACGTCTTTAATATATGCATCCAACTAATGGACGCAGTCTCCGAGTTGCGCTAATAGTGATTTAGCACGATACACACGTTATCTGCTAAGGCGCACAAAAAAATCTTCAACGTAGATGTTATTTCACCGAGAACAATTTCTCAGCTTAGTTTCAGAGAGAGGTTTTTTTATCACTACCTTTCATCATGATTATTGAAACAAAAATTGGTTCAACTTTTCTTTTTTCAAAATTCGTTTAATCATTTGTTTTTTTCTTATTAATAAAAGTGTTTTCCATTACAAATATATAAAGAAATACAAATATATAAAGAAATTGACAGTTTGTAACGACAGAAGTATAATTTTATTTTTCATTGTTTCTAAATAAAACAAAAGGTTATTGAATGTGATTTAAATTTATAGAGGACGATTTGCTAACAGCAAATTAGCACGTCTTCTTCTCTTACTTATGTGACTTCTTATCCAGTGCGCAATCCCCCACTCGTGCTCACAGCAGGGGTAGTTTTCCTCGAGGATTAAATGGAGCGCCTAGATGACCGATGCTCGTCCGCTTCACGGCAATAGGGGATGACGCTGGAAGAGAGAATCGGACTCAGAAAACAAGATAAAACAAGGATAAAGCTTGCTTATTCGAATCCCGCTTACGGCGTTAGTTGGGGTTCCAAAAGAGCTTTGGACAGCTTCGCAAAATGTCTAATCATCGAATCGTTTCGCTCGACTTACTCGAGTTAACGTTTCGCTTTCGTTTCATCTTAACTGTATACCACGGTTGGAATAGTTTTTTCATCGCCTAGTTTGCCTCGCAGTGTTGAAATTGCGTTCTTAATTTTGACTATGGCGCAAGCCACGATTAAACATAGGTACTTGCCTCGATTTTGCACAACTAGATGCTCCTAAGAGGATTAGGTTTCGACTTTGTTGTGGTGTTTCGCTCCAAGACGTTCGTTAGCGGAATCATTATCTCTCGTCAAAAGCGCCACAACCGCGTGACAGTTGTTTTCTTATAAAAATGTCACCGTCTTAAACAATTTTCGCGGACTGTGAGTGCGATTGTGTTTGAAAGAAGCAAAAAAAAATCTTAGGGAGAGTAAAAAGGAAACAAAAATGAATAACGAAAATGAAAAATAAAATTGCTATTTCATCATGCACGATCCCTGACAACTTGACGCTAATGCTTCTTCGATATTGATTGAACAGTTTCTTTCGTACTGTTATTCCTGCGGCGTATCTGATATTTGGCGCGCGTGTTTATAAACCAAACGTCTAAAAAGGGTCAATTCAAAAAAATGCCGTTGCTTTTGTCACTCCGAAAGATGAAAAATTTTTTGGACCGTTCACTCCCGGGAACCGAAAAGTAATCAGCTCGAGAGAACGATTAAAGGACGAGGGGTAGCTGGTTTACACCCCATCAAGGTCATAATGTGCATCAGACAATTGGAGACAATTCAACGTCCGACTGACCGTGACGAGATTATGTTTTTTTTTGTTGCCTTTGACACTCAAGTCCCTTCTGCTGTCGTCGCTCGCTCATCTATTTCAGCTTCTTATTTTTACCTCCTTTTTGGAATCCATTCTTCTCTCCGGCGTGCGTTCATCTTTCAGAGTTTCGTTTCTTTTACCTTTTCCACGCAAAACTAATTCTCAGGGAGCGACGAGCGCACACATTTGGAGTTGCTCCTTGATGCGCCTGTCGCGACGGTTTCTCTCCTTTTGATTTATCGTTCTTAATTAGGTCTAGGATTCTATGAAAATTGCTAATGGTCTCTGCCCCGGCTCGTTAATTCGCCTGCTCAGGTGGCCTTGAGCCTTGCCATTTAACAATAGTATACCTATAATAATAATTGATTCGCGTCGTTACACATCATTCAATTGAACTTTTGTTACCAACCAGTTTTCACATTAGCCGACGACATAATTGACCACGGAGGCGCGATTGTCTCCAAGGTATCTTGTGGAATCGTGTACAAACTTTATTGCCCCACGATATACGCAATAGGGCGTCAAACTACACACTGCATTTCCCTAAAGTGCCATTCAAGGGTAGTCAAACCATAAACTGATGCTTTACTCTTTTACACCAAGGCAAAACTTTGCCATGTCCAATACAAACTTTAGTTTCAACTTTGGTATATTATGTCTTGCTTCAATTTTAGTTCTTTTGTTTTGGTCTTCATAAAACAACATTTTTGGTATTACAATCTAATTATCTCTTTATTCTTGTTTTTTTACTTTAACAATTGTGCAAAATCAGCTTTGAAGATTTTCAACTTTGATTCGTTCATTTCTCATTAACTCGGATACGAAACGTTTAGCACGGCGAGCTCAGAACGGACAAGATTATCGAGCAGTCCTATCAAGATTCTATCTCGTATAAGCGTCGGTAATTAGTAGTCGCAGGGTTGGACATTCGTATTCATTCAGGGTTATGGCTTGAGTGTTGGCCACCCCGTTGTAGCTCTCGAAACCCTTGGAAAACTGTCTGAACATGACATAACACTCCTGAAAGCCTGGCCGAAGTTGTTTTTGCGCTGTCCAGCCAGCAACAATGGCCTCGTTTCTTGTTCCCCCCGCGTGCTTACCGTATATTATTAATTACTGTATTAATCAACGGCCAACTTGGGCAATCTATTATGCATGGATAAGGGCGACTTTCCAACTCGATTCACGAAAATTGTGACTTTGATGAGGTGATCTTAGTAATGCCCTCAGCAAGAATACTCCGCAAATTTTCTCGGACCCGATAATGAATTATTTAACAACACAGTTGCATTTTATAATTTGTATGACTTTTTTTTATCTGTTACAGACGTTTGTCACGCATGTATCAACAAAAAAAGGGAAAAGGAAAAGCTTGAGAGTCTGAAGTACGACAGAGCCTCGATATATATCCGCTTCTTGGATGACAATGAAGACAAATCGGAAAACGATGAGGTGGGGGTGAATCACAAAAGTTTTGAAATGCCGGGATTGAATTTTATTTGATTGTAAAATCAATTTTGTTTCGACAATTTTCAGAAGAAACACAAAACCAACTCCAGCAGACCGACACGAACGAGGAGAAAAGACTATCACGAGTTGAAAGTGTCCTCGTCTATGACTCTGAAGGATTTGAAAGTCATGGTGAGTGCCCGACGGTGAATATAGGCAAGCACATTCCACGGTCTCTCGCTCTTTCTCGTTTCGATTTGTTCATAATCAATAACTTTGCACCGTTTTGCGCATTCGTCCGCACCTTTTTTTTGTCGTCTATAATTATGCGAAATAAAATCACGGAGGAAACGCGCGCAGGTAATAAAATTGTGTCAGCCCGAGTAGGTTACTCCGAAGATTTTTTTTTGCCTCGTTCACCTTTTTTGTTGATGTTGTTGTTGCTATTTGTAATTTTCGATAATCGAAAGCAACGCGTAAAAGATGTTATTAAGGTTTGTTATTAAAATCGTCGTGTCAGTTATAAGTCGGTTTAGCAGCAAATGAAAAGCACGAATACGCGGTTAAAGGAATGAAGAATCCACCCCCTGAAAGTATACCGCCGGCGCACGAAAGTAGTAAAGCATAGTTATTGCTGGTTAGCATATGCGGGCTCACCAGTGTGCATAAACTATTAAGCGTTTTATTTATATTGTGAGGCCGGGACCATCTCTCGGGGCCACTGGCAAAAACTTGAAAGAGCATAAACCTCGCGCTAATAACAGGTCTTCATTCCACTTCGCGTTGCAGCCTCCAGTTGATTCCTTCTCTCTTGTTTCTAGCGCTGACAAAAAACTTGTTGCAAGAATTATTATATTTTATAATAATCGTACACAGTGAAACTTTTATCTCTCGCTGCTTATTTATTTATTCCTCTTGATATCCCTCTCTCTCTCTCTCGCTCTCTCGTTTGAAAGCTTCCTTAGTACAATTTACAACGAATGAAATGTTTATTTTCTCACAAACAATTGCTCCAGTTTTTGCAACCGAAGCCTCGAAGATTTATAATATCGTGTAAAAATAATTCCTCGATAATAAAGAATTATCGGTCGAATGAAAAATAAAAGCAAGAAAGAAAAAAAAAGAAAAGAAAAGGTTGGATGTTAAATTTGCTGAAAGTTTTTCCGAATGATCGGCAATGCTCATCTCTGAGGCTCTTCTCGTCAACATTTTTGTTGGTGCGTTCCACACTTGTTTTTCATGCGGGCGCTCAGCAGCAAGCAAGACATGCTCGTGAATGAGAAGCCATTCTTCGCGCGTTCTTCGTGCACACCTTCGTTTTTCCATTGGCTTTGGCTTCCTTGGGCAGCCCGCGCGATGCCTGGCACTCTCGGTTTCCGCTGTTGCTGCGGACAAAAGCGTCGGACACAAGGTAACGGCGCTCAATTTGTTCGAAGCACAGCTTAGATGAAGAACAAAAGGCCCTCTCGATGACAGGAACTAATTGACGTCAGGCAATGAGGAATAAGCCGGGCTGATTATTATCTCATGGCGCAATTCATATCGGGATTCCATTACGCGCGGCGTGACTTTTCGCAACGGCGTCGCGCTTTCCAATCAGCCCTCTTCGTGTCCTTCTCTATCTCCCTGTCTCTCTCACTCTCTCGGCCCACAAATGAACTTATTTACGTGTTTTACGACATCGGTTTCTCACGGTGCCTTAATTGAACAATTTCGGACTTTTTGCCGGCGATGCCGCCAACTCACAAACTAGCAGCGTCCTTAGATAAACGAATAACTTCATTTCAACTCGAACGCCTATTCATTCGGTAGGCTCTCTCGGTAGAGACAACGCGCCGATGATAAGTTCCCCGACCTTTTATGTCGGCTTCTTGTTATAGTCCTTTGACCTTCGTAACTGCGGGTGCGCAACGCACCAAATAACTTTTACAAATTGCCTTTCAACTTTTCATCCTCGTCTTTATTTCAGTATCAATTCGCATCGTGTATTTGGAGTTAGAATTTTTACTCCTCTCTTCTTTTTCTTTTTCCTTCTTTTTCTTTTCTTTTTTTTTTAAATAACGCATGTAAATTACAAACTATGAAAATATTTATGACCATAATAACGACTATTAAAATAGTTCCTTTGAAAGTGTTTCGTCAGGAAGGCATATACTTTTGCTGGAATATAATTTTATTAATAAGATAAATGACTGGTGCGCAAGGAGATAAAACGTACGAGCAGTGAACGGCCAAGCGTAACCCCAAATCTCGCCGGGTACTAACAAAGTCATAAAGAGAGATGTACACTGAAAGATGAAATTCAATTTTGTAAAAGCGGGCCCGTACCGGCGAACAAGAGTAAATAAGGAGCTCGAAGGAGAAAACATATTTTTGCCTTCCTCCCCATCGTTGTTACAATTATTTCCTCCTTTTTCGTCAATTGCTTTGCTCTCGCTAGTAAAACTTGAACTCGAATGAATTTTACACCAAGCCAGAGGTAACAAGCCATCAATGACGACGCGGTTCTGCAAATTAAGCAATTACCAGATGTATGCTCACTGCTCGTGAGAACTATATACTTACTAACTGGCTATAATAATAATTCGGTCTGCTTCGAAAAATTTTTCTCTTTACTTGTTATATATACTTATTCCTTCTTTCAAATTCTTATATGCTTTTGCAAAGAACACAGTTTTTATAAGCCTATGTTTTTATTTTTCTTTTGTTTCTTTTTTTTTTTTCTTCCATGACTTTCTTCAATCATTGTTATTGAGAGGCATAAAATTCAAGGCTGCGTTGAAAATTGCTTTATTTGTTCACAACGTATTTAAGCGCTGATTAAAATGTTTCAGGTTATTCAGTTTTGTGGAGCGACCCCGTTGGATCAACACCTGATTCTCGATGAGAACGAATTGACGGATGATGACAAAACTCTAGAGGCATATAAGATATATCCGGAGGCTACATTGATTTTGAAGGTACGGCTCTTCTTTTCTGATCACGAAAAAGAAATTGCGCCTCGAGAATGAGCGCGCGAGCACAACAAGTAGCTTGTGCAATAATCTAATGATAGCATAATAACAGGCTCGCGGTGAAATTGCGTATTCAAAACAACCGAATGGACAAAACTATAAAAGACAAATTAACTACTAGGCCGCGGGAGAGTAAAAAGTCGTAAAGCTCTCTTTGATGTAATAACAACGCGAAGGAAACTCGTAAACGTTTCAATATATAATGCACACAAACAGGTCGAAATATTGTCCGACATTCTTTCGGATATTGCATTCTGGAATTTGGAATCGGTCGCCGAACGGAATGTTCGTTGGCGTGCGAGCAAAAAGAAAAAGAAAAAAAAGGAAAGAAAAGAAAAGAAGTGTACGTTAACGATTTTAATGATCTCTTGCGATGTAAGTCACCGGCATCGGGGAGAGCCAAAAACATAAATTCGATTTAGGAGTATCAGCCGATGGGCTGACGTTGTTGGATCATGATCGAACGACATTCCGATGCAGCGGACGTCCGACTTTGGGCCCCCCGTGACATTCCTCGCTGTCTGTGCAAAGTGGGAAACATACAATGTTTGAGCATTTTTATATACGACGATCACAAAAATATTGACTCGCGGTCAGGATTCTTGTCGGCAAAATGACTAATGAGCCCCCGCGCACCAAGGGAATTTAGTTTATAATTGCACGACCGGAAGGTATAACCGGTGCCATTGTTCTTATTCGCTTTTACGAACGCCGCGCCAAGACGCGCCCTCTCCCCCGAAACTCGGAGAGCGCAGCAGTGATAAACAGTCGCAATTTAGATTGAAGATCTCGTCTTGCCTAGCACCTTTTCTCCCTAGCCTCTAAGACAATGGATAAGTAACATCCAACAAAATGGCCAAGATAACGCAAAGGACCAGTTGAGAATTTGCGCCAACGCTAGATCCCGGAATGTGTTGCGGGGATTAGACAACTTAATTGTACCGCGCCGGTGATAGAGCGCCAGTTATTATCTTAGCTCAGCCTCTGTGTCTTCTTCATTCAGCTCTTCTGATTTACATACCTTCAGATCGGGTTTCTTTGCCACGAACTTGCTCTATTCATTTCAATCTTCCTTTTTTTTCTTATCTTTTCTTTGATGAAATTTTGTCATCATCAATGAGTTTTAAATGCTGACAAATGAATTGCTTTAACCCTTCAATTATGGACGTTTAAATATTGTAAACATTTTGTTTAATTATAAAATTTAATCGACTTCTTAACTGACAAATCAATTCGCGTGTTTTCTATAGAGACAAAAAAAAATTTTTTTTAAGTTAAATGATTAAACTGAGATAAAATCATGATTAAACTGAGTTCTCTGAAAGGTTGTAATTAAAAAAGTATAATGTTTCTTTCTACACGATAAAAAGTGTGTGGTTTCTAAACTGTGATTATCTCTATTGTAACATATTGACACTCGTGGTTATGAATCGCGACGAGGGGAAACAGAACCAAACGAGCAGAGACAAACCGAGCGGCAACACAGAACGGTTTAAAAAAATCCCGTTACGACATCAAAGTTGACGAGTTACGAGAAACAATTATTCGCGGAAACTGCAAAATTGCGAGCGCTCGGTCTTTCTCGTCATAATGACATTGGCAAAATTGTTTTCCATTATTCATGTCACTCGGCCTAGCTTGACTAACGCCTAATGAATGCAATACAAATTTGTTGCGCGGTGGCTCCTTTTCGGCTCACGGCCGCCGCTCATGAATTAGACCACAGATATTTGGGCAGCGCAGAAAATCGTAGCGCAGTTTGATTTGACGTCGCGTTTTTTTCCCGTTTTAATCTTCTTTTTCGCATATTTTTTCTCATTCCTGGCCTCTTTTTCCTCCTATTTTCTCTCAGTCGCGGTCTTCATGGCCGATCGACCGGAGTCTTTAGAGTCGGTCGGTCTCGTCTCCAACGGGCGGCAGCCGCGTTTGATGTTGTGTGACGAATGTCCGCGTTGGACGCGCTTCTTTCGTCCCTTCTATTTCTTCCGAGCCTTCCGTCCCGCTCGCTCCCGTTCGCAATCGCTGCTTTCTCATCAACATCCACAGCTCCCATATTACAGAGGCCGTCTCGCGTATATACCTATGGACGCGCGATTGCTACACAAAATTGGAAGCCTCCATGCGTTACGCTTATTTGTCTCCGATATCACACAAACTTAACTCCGACAAGTACAGCAACAAGTATCTCCGTCGCGCCATTTTTCTTTCCCGCGCAAAAAGTCGCATGATATTAATTACAAGCAAAGCTATATCTTTACGTGCGGTGTAACGTGAAAAATTATTACCATTGCTCACATGTCAATTGAATAATATCCTACTCCTTTTTCTAGCGTCACTTTACTTTTTTTTATTATAATTATACTTTGATCCATCTGCACCTATATATATGTCCATTCAGTTAACTCCTTCAATAAATGTTTCATCTAAAAACGCAATACCAGTATCTGTTACAAAAAAAAATTAATTTTTTTTTTAAATTCAAGGTTACAAATTTTACATTCTAATCAAGTTCAATATTAAATATAACTTTCTTTTTTTTTCACATGGTGCGCGTAATTGACACGTAATACGCGAGTGTACACAAGAACTCGCGGACAAGAAAGTTTTCAATTGCGTTACGCATTTTGCGTACGTAAATGATTCACAGCGACGACCAATCGTAAAACAATTAGTGGCGATAAAATAGTAATGCCTGTTGATTTTATGATTGTTATAAATTAGACAATTCAGATGATAAATGAGTGAATAGTTCATAGTTGGTGGAACCTAGGAACGTTGCACCGGTCGCTTTGTGCGGCCCTTTAATCAACCGCATTTCATGTTTTTGAATTTCAAATTCTATTCAGAGGGCGCCTACGCGCATGCACGCCTTTTTAAATGAATTGAATGATTAAATATTTTATAGTCCTGGTGGGGAAGAGGTGAAGCATGCCGTGGAAACAAGTTGTTGTTATGATGAAGGTGCCCCGGTGCGGTGAAGTAATCAAACTCATTAACAAATAAAAAAGTACCTGCCACGATCGTGTGCTTTGCCGCCTGAACCGCAGTTATCCAATCACGGCCTCAGATGGCGCAGAGATCTGAGAAATAAATCAATTAAGTTGATGCACACTTATAAACGCGCCATCATCATCGGTTTCGTGTAGCTCCCTTTTTTCCCCTACCCCCTCCTGCTTTTTTATCCTTCTGCTCATCTGAGGTAGCCAAACCGGAAACTAATTCGTCTCATTTGATAACTCGCTGATTGCAAAAAAATGAAGGCAAAAAAATGACAAACTTTTTTCCTCCTCGTTCGACACAAGTTAATTTTGATCGATTTAATTTTGTTTTTTTTTCATCTTTTGATTGAATGCATACACACTTGTCACATTCGTCCGAATGTGAATCGAATGAGAATGTGGGATCACGTGATATTGATTAATATGAAACACGTAGATGAGGCCAAATTGTTTGCGGGCTTCTGGCTCATCATCAAGTTGGTGAGAATAATTTTCCAGTCCGAACAGAAGAGAATCGCCCTTCGGATTCGGTTCGCCATGAATTTTTTCGCGTTGCGAATTCCCAGCTGTGCCCTATATGAGATTCGTCTCTGGCATACGAGATTTTTTTTATCCCTCCGCCCGACGTCGACACACCTCGCGTTCAGGCTTTTTTTTTCTTGTCCACTCGCCTATTGCGATTCTCGCCTCCTATGCGCCTAAGTTAATATTAATGGGGATATTTATGACCGGCGGGTCAGCGTTGGTCACTGCGCTTATACTTTCCCTTGGCTGCAGCGCGCAAAACGGTATACAGTGGCCGCTGATAAAAGAAAATCTGAAAATGCTGTGATTTATCGCCTCTTTTCTGGCAGCCGCCCTACAAATTCTGAATAAGTTAAATGCACGCGCGCCTCCGATGCTTCCAAAAGCGTACATATTTATACATCTCTCTGTCGCGCGAATTGTTTATAAAAATGCAAACCAACAAGCTGGATATACCATCTTTGCATGACGGCAAAAACCAAATTTCCTTGGCTTGTTTGTATGCGCACGGTGTTTTGTACTTGTTTTCTTCTTTTTTTTTGTTCCTCTCTCAACTTTTCGTTACTCAGCTTGGGAGAGAGATCTCTGCTCTCTCAACGTTTTATCATACATAATGAGTTTTAATGACTTGTAAACTTGCGCACCGAACAACAAGAAGTTTATATGTGTACGGTATGGAGATTCGACGAATGTTGCTATATAGTTCACATAAATCAGCATAAATGAAACGTAAATCAACGCGGGCTATATGTTTTTCGCGCTACTTTATTATTATAAAATGGAAAATGAGGTGGCACATATCAAAATGCCAGACACGAGCGCCAACTTTTGAATCTTGTCATGACTGGAATTCAATTTGTTCATGTTGCAACCATAAATTTGAGACATTCCAAAGTTTAATAAAAATTAGAGTTTTTGCGTGAAATCATTATATCGGTGACTTATTTGAAAATATTATTTGGAGATCCTGAGTATTCAGAGTTTTGAAATTTTTATGGGACTATTTTAATTTATTTTGTAAAATTTGAAAATCTGGGTAGAATTTGAAAATTTTAGAATCATTATGACAGTTTATTTATTTAACTTTTTAGGCCAAGTACAGATTATTTTCTTTCAATTTAACATTGGACTGCACTTATTCAAATTTTGTTTACAATGCCAACACATCTTATGATTCAAATTTACAATAACTGAAAGTTGCAAATCAAGTAAAAGTGACACCTCTGCATTGTGATCTGAAAAAAATAAATTCTGTCCGTCAATCTTATTTTTTTACCAAACTTTTAATGATAATAATAGTAATGATAATAATGATAATGAATCCATCGAGTGATGAAAGTTATAAATTTTTTGAGATCACAAAATGAATGGTCACTGAGGCCACCGTTTTCTGTGCACACAAGCGGCCTTCTGTTTATCGTGGAAGCGAGCTCTTGAGTTGTCTTCAACGACTGTCCGATTAGTCCGATTCTTGTGGCTGAGACGCACGGTTATCACACGGCCGTGCACACTGCTTCCTTTCAGTATCACACTTAATGACACATGTTTTAGCCGAGAGCGTGTGTCAAACCGAGTGCTTTATTACGTCCGCGTGCGTTTTGCTTTACGACATTGTAGTGGGCACTCGCCTCTTTCAAAAGCGCAATCTTTGCCTCTCTCATTGCATTTGCATTCATTAGCTTTAATGTCCTCACGTTTTACGACTAGAAAATCATTTGTGCATCGGAGGCTCATCGCGACGCGAATAACATTTTATATCGCCCGTTTGACCGGGTCCCCGCGTTCAATTACCAACTTGCGACGTTTTTCATTTTTTTTCTCTCCTGCCCAATAAACGGCGTTTATGGCGTTTTCAAATTCAATTTAAAATTCGCCGCCATTAATATTTTCTGAATGCCCCAACAGAGTGGCGGCTTTTTATACGCGTAATTTCACATCATCCGGGCGTATATACATTTTGATTCAGAGAAAAGGGCTTACAGGTTGTTGTGAAAACAAGTGTCTGAAAATCACATGTGGCTACTGAAACCCTACACGGTGGCAGCTTACGGATGCCTCTCATCTTCTCTCACTCGACGTCATGTTAATTTTAAAGCCGATGATACTCGACGCGGCTCATCACAAACCGTTACAGACGTGTCTCGGGGAAAAAAAAATAAAGAGAGAAAAACAACATTTTTAAACGCGCTTTTAATGTGTCCTAATTCGAATCGTCCAATTAGACAATTATCTTGCCTATTGACATTTACAGAAACTGATATTAATTCTTCGAGCATCTGTCCTCTTGCGGGTGGTTGTTACTTTTAACATCAATTAACGCCCAACTTTAGCTTCATTGAATCCAGTTTAGTTGCACTATTAAAAATTCATTACTAAGAAATATGAGAGGGGGTGAAAAAAAAAAACAAAAGAAAGAAAGAAAGAAAAGGAAGCTCGATCAGTAACACCAATTAACAGGCCATCGGTTTGCGTTCGAAGAAGACAAATCGGCGAAATAATTCTTAGGCTGGTTCAAGCGACTGCCTATTTTCTGCTAAAGGGCTGCAAAAACATACAAACTGAGAAGTTTGTCATTGGGAGGGTTATAGTCGGTCAGTGCGTCGATGCGTGGCGATAGTCGCTGGCCACTGTCTCGTCTTTCATTTCATTTCAGGATGAAAAAAAAAGGAAGAAGAGGAATGAGCTGGAGAAGGAGAATATTTGTCCCCTAATGTAGTCTGCGACAGGGTCAGGGGTGGGGTCGTGCGGAAGAGTGAGTAATGTTCACGACAAACGCAGTCCTTGAGAGGAAGAGGGCTTTTGGTCGGACGCAAAGATCCCTACAGATAGGGTGCTAAGCGACACACTAAGATCGAGCCCACCCACCCATTCGTGTCGCGAGGGCTGCTACGCTTCCGTCGCTAAATCGCTCACGATCTCTCTTGCGTTGTGCAATTTGCAACGCTCATATGATCCAAATGGGGCGCTAGTCTACGACAATTTGTGACGCGAGCACTTGCCTCATGATCATCGCTTCTTCCTCAATTTCTTTTCTACCACTTTGGTTTTTTCGGTACATTAAAAATTTAGAATTTAGAGTTTAGAATTTAACTTTTAAAATTACTTGACTTTTAAGTTGAGAGAGTAACAATTTTTTAATTGATTTTATTAGGATGTCTTGGTAATATCTTGGTAAATTGTTATAATATTTGTTGTGATAATAGTTGTTCTAATTTTTATATTCCAGTTATCGTATCAGTGGGTACAAAGTTTCTCTCCTGAATTTTTCTAAAATATATCAATCACGTCCAGATGAATTGACGCCGGGGAGTCTGATTTTGAAGTGGCAAAGAGGCATTTTGATGAGGAAGCCACTTTAAAAGTGGCTGCTCGGTTCATTCCGCGGCGTCAGTATGATGGTGTAAGTCCCATGAAGGCGGCCTTTGTGCCAGGCGGAAGCATGCTTGGTCTCTAATGTTGCCATGAGACTACTGTTCGTCGTGCGAGACGGGCGCATTGCAAGTCTTTCTGGCCAATCGGTAACTTGGCGTAACTATCAAGAATCGATTACGCCGCGTCGATACAAAAAAAGCTAAACAAAACGAAAAAAAAAAAAAAAAAAAACTGATGAAGAGTCGTTGTTTTCACCTCTTGCGGAAATGTTCAAAAATCCTCTGCTGCATTCTTGATTTTGCACGCCTGTCTTTCAAGCAAATGACAATCTAAATACATTTTTGGACAATACAGAGAACGTATAGAAGATTAAGATGTTTAACAGTTTTCATTATATCCTTTTTCATCTGAATAAACTGCTGATTAACGTTTGCACGCGATGTTATCGAATTCGATTATCAAAACGTGATTAACTATACGCTCGACACTTATCAACGTTGCAAAATGCTTTGATCGAAAGATAAGAAAAGTTTTTTTAAATGTCAAAATCATCAAGACTTTTGTAACGCGCCTCGAAAAAGTTGGAGTAAACTTTAATCGAGACTAACATAATGTTATAAAACGTTTAAATATCTGGTCACTTATAGTCACTATTATATACTATTATAGTTGTGACTAAAAAGAAAATTGTCGAATACTTGAAGCGGTTTTACACGCAAAGTTTCTCCGCCAGATAGAGACATTAAGACGTTTAACGTGTCACCGAGACAAAGATACAAAAAACGCATCAGCAGCAGAGATGTTCGCGCAAGTTAGATGCGCGAATCAAAAAAACATAATTCAATTATCGGATTGTACAATGAGAAGACAAGGTGCGAAAGTAATGAATTCTCTTTTTTTTTGTTTCTTAAATAAAAGAGAAATTATGTACCTAGTTATATGTGCATATCTCAATGATCGTTGCGGGAAATGAAAAATTGGTTCGACCTCGGCTCTTTTTTTTTCACGGCTCCCGGAGAGCGAGTAGTTTCACAAATTTCAAGCGGCACTAAAAGCTGACGTAAGTGCGCGCCGGTGAGAGGAAATCTACGCTCTGAAGAATCAAAGAATGCGCAGCCTGAATGCATAATAATTATGACAAGCTTGCAACATTCTTCGTAGGATTATTTCAGCGGTGGCCGGCGCGTGTAATTTGAATAATTAGCCGGTGGGTTATACTCGCCCAGCGCGCGGTGATGTTAAGCAGCTGTTGTGTGTCCCGATGTTTAATTGCTCGCGATGGGCCTGACGAAGAAAAGAAACGCCCTTTTTATTTTTCAACCAAATGTATTATTTATGGGTAGGTTTTTCAATGGCTGACGAAAACGGGACGAATCACAACAGAACACGCGTGTCTGTCGGCAAACCGATTTAATTATCATGCATTAATTGTCCAGCGGTTGCGAAAAAAAGAAAACCCTGTCCACGAACATTTTAACATAAAACTGTCATAAATTAGATGGACAGCGACAAAAAAGAGAGCGCTTCTGTGTATTTTATATGTTTCGATCTTCTTGGTTGGGCGCGGGATTGATTTTATGATAATCGTTAAAATCGATTGCGCACGCGAATTCACCGACGATTATGATTTTTTTCTTCGCACGACCATGCATCATCCCGACGAACAGTCATTTAATATCCGGGGAATGTCCCGCGGAGAGAGCGAGAGAGCCCGCTTGCGATGTCGCAGCAAACGACAGGGAGTCCGCGACGACAAAACACACGTCGCGGCCTGACTCCAGACAACCCCAAGCAATAATTTGCGCGCCGAATTAGCGCCGTAAGTTGCGCGCCGAGACAGCCACGGGAACAATATTAATCTACATTGAATTTATATACCCCCGAGCTTGATGAGCACTCTACTCTTATACTCTCATTTTCGTTAGTATTCATCCACAATTTGATTCTTACTTTATAAACCATTATCGAATTACGGCCAATTATTTGTTATATTCTATAATGATTATTTAAGAAATGTTGTTACATTTTCAATTTTTAATTTGTCGTGACGTTTGATTTTATTAACTATGAATCAATTTTTTTGATTTTTTTTTCATAATCGAAAAATGAATATTTCTAGTTATCAACACTCAAAATGATGAAATGTGTCATCAGTTCGAATGAGTGCGTGCTGTAAAAATGTAACCGTGATTCTTCGTTGATAAGACCTTGGTTCATTCAACGGAGAATTTCAGTAACTTCGAACTACTCGGTGATATTTATTTTGCGATAAAAACTTGTTTTAATTAACGGCAACGCGTTTTCATCTGTGCTTTGTTAATTGGATTAACAAAGGCTACGTTGCGAGCACAGAAAGAGGGTGAGAGAGAGAGAGAGAGAGACACACACACACGCGAGCACGTAGAATTGAGAAATGTGAGGTTTATTAAGTCTGCGGCTCGCGGTCGAGGGGGCGAGATTCGACTGTACGAGCGCATCGCATAAAAGATAAATATCCCAAGACAGTCTTGGAATAACTTACACGGCTTCTCTGTGACAAAATTCGAAACGCTGAGAAACTGAAAGAATTTCATAAACCGTCGTTTTGTGGCTATCCAATTTTAATTAACCCTCAATTAACCACATCTGGATCTGATGGACCTAGACCGTTTTTTCAATTAATATTTACTGAATAGCAATCATTAAGTCAAAGTTTCTGTGCATCTGAAAAAAGAGTTTAGTCTGTGTTTAAGAATGATTTATTTTATTTACTAAATTTTGGTTATTTTGTTTGTTTTTAATAATTGAAAAACGACCCAGATCTGACAAATCCATACGGGTCATTCTTGGACTGGTATTGTTCCATTTGAAAAATGAAAATTTATGTCCGACAACGCCCCGGCATGATGAAGATATTGACTGGCTAATAATTTTGCAGCTAACAGGCCAATTTTGTCCGCAGCTGTTGTTGCGATTTTCCACACGTGGAACGGCCTCGTAACTCTGCGAGCGAAATTGGGCCAGGGTCGGTTAAGGTCCGGTAATTAGGCCCGCAAGCAGCGAAAAATTTTGAAGAGTGTATTCGGCACCGCTCGGCGTTTTCCAGTGGACAATAGGTTCGAGTGAACAAGTGCGCGCGATGCCTGGAGCCAAGGTGTTTGGACGCGAACGCTACAATTACCAACCATACCACGTCAGCCTGGACTCATAACCAACCCAGTATATTGCTCCATTTTGAAACACCACACTCATTCTGATCCTTCTTCTCAGCACGTAACTCGCTATTTTCGGAGAAAACAAGAGTCCTGGCATCAGCGCTTGTTCTGCAAAGCTCCGAGAAACCTTGTGCCGTTCGAGCCATGAGAAAATCTCACTCTATTATTAGACGACAAGCGATTTATAATTTAGAGTCCAGGCGCAGGAGCGATAATTCAGTCGAAAATGACTTCATCATAAAGTTATGAACTTGCTTATGAGACAAGTTGGCATCAGAAACGGAAAAATTTTCTGAAATATCAAGTCAACAAAATTGGTACAATAAAAATTGTCACTTTTAGAATCATGACTTTTGATATATCAATGTTACATTCATCAATGGGGACTCCACTTCCTCAGATGAATTCCGTTGATTATAATATTCTTCATTTTTTTGTCTCTCTTTCTAAAAGCTTGGTGCTCACTTGAATCATTTTCTGAAAGTAAATTACTGATATCTAAAACCGAGAATACCTCCAGATGTGAACTAAACCGTATGTATGGGACATGTGCGTTTATGCCATGAGTTGACACGAACTATTTTTAGCAGTATGGGAAAAAGAGTTTCGCGGGTCGTGATTACACCTACAGCCAATTCAAAAATCTTGAGATTTAACATCGACTTTCTTTTTTTTAAGTTAAGATATTTTTTCAAATTACCCAAACATTACCAATGAATTGTTAATTCAAATCTTCGTCTAAAAGACTCGAAACGATTGGAAGATTAGAACAAAGATTTATTATTGTAAAAATGTATGGCGAAGAAAAAAAACATTGATCAATAAGGGATTTCGAATATTCGTTCCACTTGGCTTTTGTATGTTTACCCTTTACTATTTATCGACGCAGTCATCTTTTCTTTTGCCTTGTTGGCGCTAGCTATTCACTGAAATTCACTTGCTGTTCCGCGACAGATATAATTTAGGGTACATCGAACATAAAGACACGATACAAATAAAAGTCGAAAAAAATGTTTTTTTTTCATCCGTCTTCGACACAATTGCTAGTTTGTTCACACTTGAATAGCTCGAACAGAAACTTTTCCTCGCAGTTATTGGCAAATAATTTTAAATCTCTGACAGTTTTTGAACTAAAAAAAAAGTACCATTTTTAACAACGGATGTAACATTGACGAGCTGCTCAGCGAATATCTAACGTGTAAGATACTTGTACATGCGGCTATGCACTGGTATGCGAATAATTCCACATGTGAACCGAGAAGACGCGTGGGAAGGCGCTCTTTAAGTCATTTACAGCTGTTCACACATGTCTTCTCTCGATATGTATACGTTGCTGAAAAGCGCGCCATCAGTCTTTTGCAGACAACAAACATGGACATCATTATTGTTCGCATAAAATGATACAATCAATTTAATGTACATTGTAACTACATTGTAACTAATTGTCACATTATTACAGACAATTGTCTTCTTCAGAAATGATGTTGACTTAAAACTGATGTTTTGATGACATCAAATTGTTGAACTAAGCCTGAGAAAAATCAAACAAAACGAATCCAACAAGAAATAAAATCTTAACAAAACAAAATCTTGATTTAGTTCCAAAATTGGGTTTACTTTTCCAAACAGTTTTGTCATGATTTGAAACAAGCGACGAGAAATGATTGAAATCCTAGCGAGAGATTTGAGAGCAATCCTCTCTCTATTTTAGACTCATTGAGTTTTTGTACAATTTCTTGCGTCATTATCCAGATGGTTCCTGTACACATAAAAAAAAGTGATCTTAAATATTAAGTGCGTTGAAACATTATATAACGAGTTCATTGTGTCAACATGAGCGTTTTTGAGCATTTTTTGCGCCCGTTTTTGCAACGCACATCTTTTTACTAACAGACCCCCCTTTATTATTTGTTCTAGGTCGATACGGCAATCGAGAGCAGTTCTGATGTCGAGGGCGATGCGGCCAATGCTGATCCCACGTCGCCTGAAAAGGGTTTCAAAGGTACACTCCAAACAATCAGTCCATTCATTACAACTAAACAACTTGAATAAGTGTACAAAACGAAGTTGCACTCTGGTTCAATGGAAATGGCTCATCTCGAATGCTCTTAAGTCAGCTAGGGTGTCTCCTAAGTTTATACACCAGGAGTCACAATAGTTGTCTTCAAGGCATTCGTTTTGTTTGAAGTTATGTTAAAATGAAGAAAAAGAAAAAAAATTGTCACTGATGGGGCGAAGAAAGCAGAAAGCAGAGTGAAGAGGTCGTGACGCTATAGTTGTCCAAAAATTGACGTTCCGGGTTAGAATTAACGCCTGCATATAAGTTATCCTGGAAGACTGTGCGGCGAAACCAATCCACTTAGAGACCCTCTGTTTGTGGGGTTTTGTTCGTGAACAAAAATCTGACAAATATGCCGCGATTTGCCGGTGAAACGAATAGTGAGGTTACTCGCCGTCGCTCCCTTTTCCCGCGCGCCTTTTGATATTTGCCACTTGCAACGAGGGAAGGCGCGAGAGAAGGGCTCGAAGACGACTTGCGTTAAATTACTTACTGCCGAACAAAACGTAACAAATGACGTTGAATCGCACCACTTATACGATATTGGCCCCGTTCGCCTATATTGATACCTCGTATTACGAAATCACAAACTCCTTGCCGTCGCACAAATTCGATCAGATTGTTCAAACCTAACCCCGTACATCCAAACATTTTAACATTCAATGTTTTTTCCTTTTTCTTTATTTCCTCCAAATTAGACTTCAATGATTCATTTTCAAGTTGACTTTATCACTGGTGCAGTTTTATCACAATCATTTTGTACACTTTACATCTTCCTCTCAAATATCATTTTACAAATTACACATTTTCATCAAAAAATAAACTTTGCCTAGGATCATGCGATCTTACAAGCTAAAATTAAATCGGTTGAGTTGTTTTGTTTGCATTAACGGAATGGACATTTAATTTTAATCAAAATAGTCATTTGAATTATAAAAAAGTGCAGCTACTTGGAAAATTGTATGTCCTAAAGTTTTTGTTGCGATTATCTGTCACGCGTTTTCTCTCGGCTTCAATTTTTTCGCCAAAGAATTTATCGTAAAGATTGTTTAACGTTTTATATGCATAATAAATGATGCAGTAAAATTTGATTTATCGTACGCGAAGCACTATCGTATTTCAAAACCAACAAAATAGACGATGCAAACAAAAAGTATAATTATTTAATGGTCATCGAACTTTTATGATCATGATAATCGTTTCTGCCCGTGTAATCACACGAAATAATGTGCATAAAAAGCATAACCGATGGCCAACATTTGTGGCTCATGTGGCTGTTGAATTGTCGCTTCTCTGACAAAAAATTGGAACTAATTAAATTTGATCAAATGTCAGCCGATGATAAAATAACTCGGTGAAATTACCTTCGCTGGCAATCGTCAAAGATTTTTGCACAACCGCGCAGCCACAAATGTCTTGAGAATCGAAAGATTTCATATCTGCACTATACAAGGCGAACAGTTTTCTAATGCTCGAGGATATATGGTTTTTAGCCGTGTTCTTAGGTTATTAATGGTTTCGCAAGTCAAGTTCATTAGAAGTATGAAACTTTGTGGTATTCTCTAGCGCGCCCTGCTCTTTACCCTTTTCTACTACACGTCACCGATGCATTCCAAATTAGCAACGTATATTATTTCTCATAAGTCAAAGTGCTAGCACACATTTTGTTATGAAGGGACTAACTTTCAAGAATTATTAATCTCCCCTCCCCCCTTCCCTATTTCCTTCTCCTTTTGGAGCACGAAAAATCATTGCCAAGTCATTGAACTGAATGAAACATTTGGAAATGATTTAAAACTCTGATATCATGCTTAGCAGTTCAAGTAAATTCAAATCAGAGTTAAATTTATTTGACAGCGTTCGGGGACAATATTGTACACAATAGGAAGCACGGGTATCCGAAGATGCAAATGCATCGTACGGTTTTTTGGCGCGAATCCAAAATTGTGACGCGAGAGACTTGATGGCGAGTAACAACACCGTTGCAATCGCGAAAGTTGCGCAGGGAATCCCGAGGACGACGAATTCGTTTTTGCTATTAGCTAAGTATACCAACTCTGGCTTATGTTGAGCTTCAGCAATTATTTGTCATAGTCGGGGGGGTCGCTCGCTAAAAATCCTCTACTTTTCGCTGCTTTTCGCACTCATAAATCTCTTCGCGCGATCTCATTATCGTTAACTTGCCTCTCACATGTTTTTCATTTTCATCAATTATATTTTGTCATTTTGTTATTGAAATTCGAGCACGTTGCGAATGTTTCGATTGAAATTTTGGCCAATTTCCAGGGAAACATTGATCGAATTCAATTAATCCTTAACAAACCAATTTGTAACTAAGATAATTTGTTGATAAAATAGGGTATTTACAAAAAAAAAAAAAAAAAAAAAACTACCTTGTTTATACAGAGAAGTTTCGAGATATGGTGTGTTAAGGGTTAAAGATGTGTAAACTTGGTTTTACAGTCGTAATACACTTTAGTTTAAGTAGCTTTAGTAATTTTATTAATGAAATTGCTACACGTGTGTTCCAGGAACGGAGTTGATACGATGATGAGCAAACGAAAGAAACTTTGTTGTAGCCGATTAGACGTTTTATAAAACCATATTTTTGTACAAGAAAAGCAGTTTTTTATCGTAATATTTTTACATTGCGCAGGCTGAGATTCCATCGACAGCTACAAAAAATTGTGTTAATCATCACGTGGTTCACCATTGTTATAATTATTTAAATTAGGTTCATTAAACATTTCTCATTTTTAAAGATTTGTTCAATGCGTGCATATAAAATGATACAATTCTTCCTAGCCTGTTGATCTTAAAGAGAATTGTAACACATTCTATCTATTTACTATAGAGTAGCTTATACTATTCATCGAACAATTCTTCCTTATGATTTCGATTATCTTTCTACCGCCAATTCAACCCTTGGATTATTGCGAACTTAATCGTACACGTGATGACTGCTATGTTGATTTTGTTTGTTGCGTAAGCATGTTAATTTTGAACTTGAATATATAATTTCAATGAGCCTTACAATGGAAATGTAATTCTATCGTTTCTATTTACCATTGATTTGATGCATCACTACTACCTTCTTCGCTACTTCACCACAGGACTTGCATCGATTGGACAGAATGAGAAAACAAAATAATAAAGTGACATCACAGTTTATTGTTTAAGCGATTTTTATATGATTTAACGGCGAGTGAGTGATTGAGATTGGATCGACGTGACGACAAGTTTGTTTGACAATAGATTGTGACCATGTTGCGAGACATTCTCGCGCGCTCGCGGTTCTACGTTAATTAGTTGAAGGAGTTGAGCGGAAAGAAACGGTAGCTGCGTGGTGGTCCTGAACGGGCGAGTCATCATTGCCTCATTTAGTTCGTAAAGTAATCTTGCCAGCAGCTCGATGGGTTTAACTATATTAAACTTGGCACTACGTAATTAAACTTGCAAGCTAAGGGAGCGATTGTGAGTCCTGACTCTTAAAGTCTCTCCCTGCGAGACTCATTCGTGTCACTCCAAGCGTGACCTAGCGCCCCATTTTTACGCTTATTTATTTCTATTTGCGTGAATATTCATAAGCGTGAATTGAAATTTATCTTCCATAATATGTCAAAATTTGCGAACCCTCATTATTTACACAATCGTTACTATCAGATTCAGATTTTTTGTTACATCTTGCACAAACATATTATATCGTTACGTCTTATATCGCGCGTTAATTATTATATGTTTTAATTGCATTTGTAATTCTCTTGTTCAATCATGTTATTTTTTTTGTTCTTCCGAGCACACTCAAATTGATCGGCGCAATATTCAGGGATGAAAATGTGTATGTGTGTATCATCTACATCTGTAAGCCTTACAAATGTCAGCATTACCAAAGTTATTTTTCTAATTTGTCCGTAGCCCGCATGTAAAAGTAATCTTGACGAAATACCACGATATTCGGTTAATGTTCAGTAAACATTGGTTACGATCATCGTACACGGAGTAACGACGAAGATACTGCAAAGATAGAGGGCGTCCTTTTCCCCGAGATGTCAGCATTTTTCTAAACGTCAGTGTGCTGTGCGTGGCACAAACAATATCGCAGTATATCACGAGGTAAGATTCATCTCTGGAAAAGCAATAATCAATCATTTAGATTAAATCCTACCTAAAATATAATATCGTTTCTTTAATGTATAAAAAGGCAACATTTTTTTATTCCAACCTTTAATCTAAGAAGTAACGAATAAAAAAAATGTTCAAGTTTGCTCTGAGAGGAATAAAGTTTCATACAAAACTTTCTGTCTTTTCTGTTTTACCAAAAGAAAGTTCGGAGTAGATAAAGATCTAAGAGTATCGCTCTAATACGAAAATCTCACTGTGAAGAGATCGCAGATTCATTTGATCGGTGAATGGAGACAGCGAAAATGCGACGAAGAAAATGGATTGTTTCCTGTGCGAGGGTGAATATAAGCTACGACAGCGGGGACAAGAAGAAAAGCGGGCGACCAGCAGTCGAACGCAAAGTGAAAATGACAAATGAAACGCATTTGCGTCTTGAATCCCGAATTTGTGAGTCTAGTCATTTTTCATATCACTTTATTATTTCAACATTCTCAACATTGTTATTATTGCCAATCTGCAACTGTGTGTGTATTTGTTGATTCTTACAAGAAATGCCGGCTGAAAATAAGACATAAATATTTATTTTTCTTGGATCGGTAATTATCAGACTGCAAAAACGATTAATTATGTGAAAATAGAAGATAGAAAAAAAACACTATATCTGTCTATCAGTATGAAATTTATGATGAATTTGATAATCTAAAAGATTTTTGATTGGAAAGCAATTTTGCATTGTCAAATTGATATTCTCACTGTCATTAAGATGATGTAACGTAAATGGGAACAACTATCAACACGTTTTTAATCTCTCATGGAATCAGTCTGTATGAGCTCTTGTTAACTATACGTCCAGGGTGATTCAGTTAACAAGCCACTATGGGAATTAATTAATTAATTATACGCGTATAAGCCGCATCTACCGGTCGGAGATCTGAGCGCGCGATGTCTGCGAAGGAAACGCACTGTTGTTCGAGGTAAACGGCGTACTTTGCAAATGTTCGCAGAGGAAACCAAGCGGCTATCATGGGTCTTTCTCGACAATGCGCTATACCGTAATTGTGCTAATTAACATGTTTGGTGCTATCTTGCGATTCTCGCGGCGCAAGTGCCACCGACCGTGCACCGCTTCTTTTCAAAGCGCACATCATCTGCAATATCATATAGCTGAAGATCCCTTGCGCTTTTATCATCAACAAGCGCTGACAAATTATTCTTTTCACTCGTGGCAAACACATTCTAAAACAACCTTAAACGACTCTTAATAAGCACCGAAAATTAATACGCAAAGTATTAATTTTCAAGTATACAAGCAAACGTTCTTCGATACCATTTAATTACAATTAAATGTTAATCAGACGGAAAAGAAATATTGTTGATTTGATGGTATGAAAAAAATTGATTAAAATGGGTATTATCGACTAGTTCTTAATTAAAAACGGTAATAGAACCTGTTATGACAATTCAGTTGCTTATCCATAAGGAATGGTATGTTTGGAATTGTAGATGATGAAAAGGGTACGTTGAATTCATGTATGTGTAATGAAGCTTGGTAATTTATATCACACGCTCCGTTATATAACAAGAATGATTATTTTATATATTGCCTATACTGTTTACTGTTCATGGCAATGCGTATAATTATATCCATTTATTTATTTATGTACTGTGCCATAAAAAAAGAACAAAATAGTAATAAAATTATGTCCACGTCAAATATCCAGGAGTAGGCATCTAGGAACTGTTTGATAATGCGCGTATGAGCTTGCTAATATGTTTCGAATCTAATTTAGTTTGATGTATGGTTTCAGGCATTGGCGAAAAAGTTGTAACATATGTCAAGAAACGGTCATCTAAGTCCGCGGCGGTACAAATAATTTTAATTGTATTCCAATCAATAACATAAGTTTGAAATACGCCTGTCATGTCGTGTCTGTCACAACGAAATGGTCGATACTTTCAGCTGCTTTTTTTTTAACTCTCTTTACATCTCTAGCATTCCGGCTAACTTGATACATAAATCATTAAGCATATAATTAACTTTCAGATCTACGAGAACCAATCTTCTATTTTAAGATGTTTTATTGGCAAAATATTTGATTCTGTATTTGACATCAAACTAGATAAATAAGTTCTGCAGGTAATAATTGATATTGAGATACTGTTTAGGAATGATTTTAAGTTCAATGTGTGAAATGTGTCTGGTTTCAGTAAAGTGGTGTAGCGGGTAAAAAAGGATTGCTGATGAAGAAAAGTGTTCCTTGGCATAACATCGGTCCTGTGAGGTAACACCGCAAGTAAGTTTTAGCGTGATCGACTTGACAATGCTGGGATCAATTTAAAATTAAGCACAAATTGCTTAATTAGCAGGGACGATTAAGGCAGCCAGACTTGAGAGGTGGAAATGCGCGGTGGGACGTTTGGCGCTGAGCAAAGGGCAATTGTATATATCGGAATCAAGTGTGTATTTTTTGTAATTAATGTTTGATTTGGGATGAGGAGCGTGGAGAGAAGCTCGCAGGGCGGAGTAAAGAGAGGTAGCGAGGGATCCCGCGGAGTCCAGTCTGTGGTTTTTGCGGGCGTCAGATGACAGTTGCTTATTTACCGAGCGACGGCCATCTTGGCTCGAATCGAAGAGCGATCTGACTTAAGAAGGAGGCGCGACTGGGAAAAAAAGGCGATGGACGCGACGGGGACTCCCGTTCGAATTAATCGATCGATTTCATCGATGTCTCCGCGAGGCCGATGAGCCGCACAAAAATGCGAGAATTATCGGCCTCCTCTCTTGTGCCCTCACGTTCCACATAAATAGGATCTATGGGACAGAATCGACCTCTTCTTGCGCCATCGCATTTCCATGTCCGTCTGGAAAGGAGTTCGTTAAATCCCGATGCGATTCTTCATAAACGACGCCACAGCACCAACCGAGAATAAAGCTATAAACATCCCCGCGGACCTTTTTCAATCGCTGCATTCCGCGCGCTTTTGCATTTAATTGGACGCTTTTTCGGACATTAGTCCACGACAACTCCTGAGCCTTTTTGTGTACCCAACGATTTTGCACTCTTTTCGATTGCCAATTATTCAGATCTCACTGAGAGTCAATGTAGTCTGCAGATCTAAAACTCGACGATTTTTCATCAAACGGTTGTCAACAATTGAAATAACAAAAAAAAAAAAAATAGACATCATCAAATGGGCTGATAGATTGACAGCGATCAATTGAACAATTAACGCGGGTATTAATGCAATTAATTTGGCGTGTGTTGTGGGAAAATGCGCAATTAGGCAATTGACTTCAATTGGCCAATTGGCATTGACAATTGGCTTTAATCGTTGATGCAAGAAACGATGCATCGATGGACGAGCGGGTCAGATCTATGTTGACGACTTAGTCTCTTTGTTTGTTTGTTTTTTTGGTTTTGTCAACGCGGCTTTCGCTCGCAAACTCGATAGCCCATAAGGCTTTCCTAGAAACCTTTTACTGCATCGGAAGGCGCGCCCCGAAAGGACTCCTTTTGATGCCCATGCACTCCTCTCGCGGACTTCCAAACCTTTTTGGAATCCTTGCCTTGCAACTGATCGTCCAAATTCCATAACAAATACTCTAACAAATTGTGTACCGTAGTTTCGTCCCGCATATACATCACGATGAAAAGTAAAGGTATTTTGGAGTGCATTTTTGTTAATGGCGCAAAAAATTGTCGAGTTTAACGAGTTTAATTAATTGTAAGTTTGCAATAAAAAGCGACGTAATCACATGAAATTGAATGAATGAACAACTTTCGAAACTGTAATATTTGTTCGAAACAATTGAGATGCGGGTAGGATGTGTCCGAATGAGCCGAACATTGCAATTCATTCAGCCCTAAACGCAATTATCCCATTTAAATTAAACCGCATAATTGAACGGCGTCTATTCACACTCGTAAAGCCAGGCTTTTACAGCTCTGCAAGATGAATTCGAGAAGCGGAGAAAAACGCGAAGAAAATAAAAGCTAGAGAAAAGAACAAGATGGTGGGCGGATTCCTGGTTGGGTGTGTGCTCTGCCTCAGTTGTCGCTATCCTTTTCATCCTTTTCCTGCGTTCGGCGCAAATCAGGCCGCCGTGTGTGTGTGCTCACTTTTTCCCTCGCGATCGTTCCTTATTCTGCATGTAAAATGAAATTTCCGTCGACTCGTTGATCCTCGGATCAGAGCCAATGACATTAATTTCCTTTTGTCTTGAAATTCCCTTTTTACATGCACACCGAACACTAATACCACCGTTAGCCGACAGTTTGCTCATTTATTTACAATCTCATGTTGAGGTTGCCAGAAAAGATTACACTTAATCTTTCGTGTGTGCAATTTATTCACAAAGCTTAATTAGTTTTACAATTACAACAACTCTACGTGTTACTGCCCACTATGATACATATAAAATTAAATTTCAGTGAATCGAATGTTTTGAATGTTTGATTGAATACAAATTATTTTGTTTCATTATAAAATTGTGTCTAAAAGAAGTATTGCAAAATGATTGATGAGGGCCATCTTTTGAATTAAAAAGTAAAGAGAGTGGAAAAATCTCGAGTCGTGTAAAAAGGAGCGTTTAATATATGGTATCATTCGCAAGTGACCAAACTTGGGTCGTGGTCGTATAATTATCGTTGAATATGACGTTGCTTAATTCGATCCCTGGAGACGGAAAAGTAAGCGGTCGAGAGTGGGATTACTTTTAGTCAAGAGAGAAACTCACACGTGTGCGTTCTCTTATTACACATTATTTGTCATAAATAATATTACAGTTTCAAAATTGCCACTCAAGTTTGAAAAATTAAAAAAAACAATACTATATTTTTTATTCAAATTGTTTATTTGAGTCAAGAGACATTTTTTGATTAAGATGGTCAAACGAAACTTTTCAGGTAGCGTAAAAAGGCCTTTTGGCGATAGATGAAAAGTAACGGAACAAACGCGTCGCACGAGCTGCGGATTCAAAGTTGGTCGCACGCTTTTTGTCACACTTTTATGAAGGACGAGCGTCTCCTGCTCCTCTTTTCCTTTTTTGTTCTCTCTATGAGCACTGATTATTCTACTTCTCGCCTTTAATGAACACTTTTTTTTAGGCCACCACATTTTTCGACTTTTTCAACGGCATAAAGATTCAGGAAGCCTGTACCTGATCGTTTCAAATCGCAGTTTCACGCTGCGGCTATACTTTAAAATTGCTTGACGGACGGCCGATCAGTAAAACCGAGAACAGCAATATTCTTGACAAAGCACGCAACGTACAGCAATCGTGGGCGTGCAAATTGACACTGGTGAAAATTATTTGAATAATTTTACGGTGCTCCGCGATTGCGCTAATTCATGTCGCTATTGTTTGCTTACGTCAGATGAGTCACTCGACCGTTTCAATTATGCACCTAAATAGAGGGGTCTGCCGATGAAACGAGCGTCGCTTTTTCAGCGACGTTTTCTTATCAGTTATGACCTACAACAAAATATCAACTAATGATCTGTATAATGTCTGCTATTCATAAATAATGACGCCATAGACATTCGGCGTAAAAACACATAATTCACGGGACGAAACATCTTTTTCACAAACGCAAGACACTAAAATGATCTTTTATACTTTTAAATGAAAATGCGTCCAATTAAATGTCGATGCTAAAAAGTCAAAGACTCGTCATCGTCGTTGTCGATGGCCTAATCCAAAAAAGATCGCATTTTCTCATCGCGTCTGCGACGGTTATCGCATTCTATCGTCGTAATATATCAATCTTTCGTGTAGTCCAATCCGATTTTATAATTGTATCCCATAATTATGCTTTGAACTTTTTGTCAACGTGCGATGAGAGTTACCCGTCGTGGATTCAGAGTGGCGTCCCCCTGAGCGCGAGGTCTATCTTGTATTAAAACAAAAATTCATCTTCATCATTTATATACAACCGATTCCGAGGATACCAATCTCTCGGATTGACAGGATGGAACTGAAATTGAAAATTTTTTCGTCGGCAATTAGGAAGGATCCAATCCCACGATAATGGTTACAAATCAAACATCAGCGACTGGCAGTGGGTGGCGAGTGCCAACGGAGAGAGGGGCCACAAGGTAGCTTGGACACGAGATCTTCACGTCAAGATAGATGGACGCCCTGAAAGAAAAAAGCTCCGCCAACATTTTCAACCTGGAAAGGGCTCTGCCTTTCTGAACGCGGCATTCGCCACATGGCGAAGTTTCATTTTTCTCTCAGGGAATTGAAAAAAAAAGAATTAAGCCAACTAAAAAGTGTCGGTCTAATTTTGCAATTTTGCAGTTCAACATCGGACAGAGAGAGCAAGAGAGAGAGAAAGAGAGTCTGGCATTAGTCTGTGGGCTATGATGGCGGATGAATGAGGAGAACGGGTGCGCGGTGATTTTCCCGGGTGCCCGGCTAAACGGCTAGCTCAGTTACCCGGGCGCCGTGCTCTTTGTTTTCCTTGGCTGCTTCGGGCCGAGGCTTTTTTGTTGTACGCGCGTGCGATGGGTGGTGCCGCGGCGAGAGGACACCGGCCAATCGGGAGCCCGAGTTGCCGCCTCCGCCGCGGAGGATCGCGCAGCTCAAGAGGAGCGCACCTCTCTACCTTCCAGCGTTTACTCCCTCTGTGCCGCGCGAAACCCGACCCATCCACCCACTTGAAACTCCCGAGAGCTGGACCTCGATACCCAAATCGCTAACTCATCCTCCGTACAACTATTTCTCCCATTTCAATTTCAATTTAATCCTCAAGCTGCATTCGTTACAATTAGACTATACCTTTGTAATGAACTTTCAAACCTGCAACTGTCCATATATCTTTTTGAATACACATTTTAATTAATGTCATCGAGAGATCTGCATCTTTTATTTTTATGTACCGTCGATTTTGTTTTGAAAATTTCATTTTCACATAAACATACCAAGTTGTAGATTTTTTTGTTCACCGTGTCTGTTATGCGTAAGCAAATATGCAGCTAACGTTCATTGAACATAAGTAGTTGTAATGCAGTACAGTTTTTGCCAAAGTATAAATACTCAGAAATCACGTGGTTTGGATGTATATTAAAGTTTGTTGTTTTATCATGTTGAATTGCTTTTACGAGGCTTTTTGTCGGCTCATAAGAGACAGTGGATCGCGCCGAGTGCATTAATCCCGGAGGGAAATTATGAATCGTCGAGTCTGATGGGTGCAGAGGAATCAGAACCGTCTCTCTCTCACTTTTGGTTTGACAATAATGCTCTCAGCTCTGAGTGCACGATGCGCATGCTAGAGAGGTATAAAGTTTACGCCCTCTTCCACCTCTTGCAATATTATTTCAAAAGCACCTTTCCTATAAGGGGCGGCTGCGACCTTACCTTAACCGCGATCCAAATAAGTCCATTTAATTAATTATGCATGAGCGTGCGCTCTCTCAAACAACCACCAATCATCGTTATCGCTGATTAAAAGTGTATCAACTCACATCGCATATTCTCTTGGCAACTCTGAAATAAATATTGAGACAGTTGCATACTTGACTTTCTGTCTCAAATTATTTTCAAAATCCTAAGTAGTCATTTCGCTTTGACTCGTTTTAAATATATCATTTGAAAGAACTCGTTGGGCCTCTGGAGGCACAATATTTTGCAAAACAAAACGGGCACGCGCAACCAACATGGCGACCCGCCTTTTCCAGAAAACACGATCGTTTGCCGGGATGAGAGCTTTGAATTCGCGTTTCGCATTAATCTTCGTCTTTGTTCTCCGCGTTTTTCTTTCTTGATCTCTTGCTGGTTCACAACCCTCTCCACCTTTGGATCGTTTTCTTTTCTTCGAATGCACCGCCGCTGCCTCCCCGCTCATCCAGTCCCAGCATGGCCGCACATGTCAGTTCTCCATTAGAGAAAACTCATCTCTCAAAGTTTACAATTTGAGTTGTAGCTTCTGGTCTCTGCGTTGCAAATCCATCAGCAATATTTTATTTGACACTTATTCAATTACTGATAAACGTCGGATAAAAAAATGATGGCTGGGTGTCAAAGAGAAAAAAAGGTGTGAGAAAGAAAAAAAAAAAAAAAAAAAAAAAAAAAAAAAAAAAAAAAAAAAAAAAAAAACCGTAAAGCTAAGTGGGGCTTTTAAGCCGGACGTAAGTCGTGAGCCAGAGAGCGGGTTTATCGGTCTGTCGGTCGCGTCGGCCAAAACAAAAAAGCTCCCATCCGCAAACGGCCTTGAACTTGGGGCCGCAGCCTTCTCCGTTGGCCGAAAAAGCGTGTCGCGCAGTTTTTCCCGCGGCCGCGCGAGGAATGATCCTCGACGACAATGCTTCTTATGGACTACTTGTTAGTTGCTTGCAAGATGGGACCCCCCCTCGATCGTCGTCTCACAGCTTTAGGATGAGATTTGTGAACTTAACTCGCCGATGCTTTTTCTCTCCCAACAACTGTTGACAACGAGTTTCATTTTGTTTTCTTGTCAACAAAATATTTGACAGCACACATTTTTCTTAAATACCCACTTTTGCATATTAAATTTCATTTAAATGTGGACATTCGCTGATTTGATGTGAAGTGTAGATACAAACAGAATGAAATACGATAATATTGTGCGAGGCATATAATTTAGCTGAACTCTCCCTCTCGGCCGATCACTGGGGTGTTTTTTTACGACGTTAGTTGCTATTTTACGGACTTTTCCCTTCGGGCTAGTCTACATATGTGTACGCGTGAAATTCTCGCGCGAGCCAAGGGGCCATTTCAGGGGCGCTTTTTGCCGTGTGCTCTCCAACCGATCCGTAACCTTTCTCAACATTCGCCACGTCGAACCCTAACGTTTTTACGTCACGTGCGATGACAGGCTGAAATCACTTTTTACACCAAATTTTCAACTCATCTAAGGCAAAGGAAAAAATTATTAATTTTTTTTTTCTAAAAATCTGGTAAATCTCTGGTAATTCAATTTGAATAATAACAACAATAGGGATAGAATATAAATAATGATATAAATAAATTTATATCTAAGGTTTATAATTTTAGAATATTTTGTTTACTATTTGAGTCTGGATGTTTTCGTATGGGAAATTTTGTTATGTTTTCTCTGTGGGTTAGAGCATGAAACAAAAGGAACGATTTCTCAATTTGATAATCGCGACTTATTTGTTACAGCGTCGACAATAACAAAAGTACAAGTTAAGTCAAGAGTATGACGATTAAAAATGACAATGATCGCGTTCGTGTAACAATGGTGATTTTGCAATGATGGTGTAACGTGCGCACACACTGTTTACTGTCGGCATATCTCGTTCCAAGTCGCGTTAATTGTTTCCGATCGTTAGCCGTGGAAAAAAATAAACAGCCACGATCCTTTTCTGTTGTGCATCTCTGTCTCACTTTTCTTTTCTTATTTTTTGGCCGCGGGCTTTTTGTTTTTTTTTCTCCAGACACTTGAAATCGCGCATACACCGACAGACAATCTGCGCTTTTTTCCCTCTCGGCGCATTCAACGAGCCGTCGAGTTCCGTTCAAAATTGCGAACCTGATAATTCATCGATACCCACTCACTCGTTACCATCTCCACGTCAGTTATACAATTTACCATTTACACGTCAACTTTACATCATACGCTGACTTTGCGCCAATTATATAGCCCCCGTCTGTAACGATTCGTTCCGCTTTATGGATCCTGTTCGCTCTGTTTACATATTTTTGTTATGCTCGTTCCTCGACTATACAACAAACAACAAACCGTCATGGCTAAAACTCTTCAACCAAATTAACATAACCTAAAAATGACTAAGCCGAAAGCTTGCTTACAAATATTACCTAAAAGTGAGAAATAAAAATAATGACCCTGACAATATTCATCAATAAATTTAAAATATAAACAAAGGATAAAGAGATTTGTTTTCATGTTTACGAAAAAAAGCAAAAAAACGAAAAAAAGGAAAAAAACGTTTTCAGATTGTTTTAAAATTTAAAAGTGTAAACAATAAAGGTCAACATAATATTGCGCACTGTACTGATGTGCAATTTAGAAAAGGAGGGCAATAAGAAGAATGAGAATTTAACGAATGGCAATTTCTTTGTATGAATAAAAATTGAGCGATTTGACTTCAGCGAAAGTGTTGTATGTGCGAAGAAATTGTCGCAAGATGTGTATATATATACATATATATATATATATATATATATATATATATATCGTGGAGTAGCGCCCTCCCTCCTTAACGGTGGTCGAGTAGCGATAAGTATGTTCGGCCGGTGCGAATCCGCGAGCGCGAACCAGGGTTTGCGCGCGCGAGTGGTGGCGACGGCGCGGCCGACGCGCTCCGGACCCGTCCGAACCCGGCCGAACAAGCGTTCGAATCGCGGCTCCCGCGTCAGTGTAGATACCGCGTTCGCGGTCCACGGTTCACGGTTTGCGTACGGCCAGAGCTTTTTTGCTGCGCCACGCGTGTTCACTAGTTGATTTTGACTCGTGCGCCGTTCGCGGCTTTCGATTGGACACACAATTTGGAACAAAAAAAGTATCAAAATCAAACCAAACGACAATCAGCGGCAACAAACAGATAAAACAGAGGTATAGCGATTGGGCCGATTTTCGCGCCAAGCCCCTCGTGTCATTGCGGCAGTGCGAAATCAACGAGATGTCATCGGGTATTCGGGACGCGAGGAACTATTAGTGATTTGAATGAAAAAAAAGTGATCTCTGGTGCAGTGCAATAATCTTCTTGGCAACAGTAGTTGTTTACGAATCGTGTTATTATAATAATCAAGGTCAAATGTGTATTCGTCGTGGTTTAGATTAACAATATAACCTATCCGGTAACAATAATCTATTTGTTAGCAACGAACAAAAGTATAATAAAAATGGTTTAGAGATGGTGAAAGGGGTTGTCAAATATTGAGCAAACATTTTGTATTTGTGAAACGAAAACAGTGCGATTGGTAACAATGTCAACATGAGATTGTTCGAAACATTGATGATTCAAACTGGTTGCACATGTCTGGTTGTTTGTTTTCAGTCATCATTGGTGCGGTGGTGCTGTGTGCAATAAAGAGGAGTGCGCGAAGAGTTGCTCGATTTGAGTTGTTTTGGATTGAGTGGTGCGACAACTGATTAGGTCAGACAGCACTCTAGTAAACGGCGACGTTTGGATTGGACGATATTGTTTGCTGAGTAGGTGCTACCATTGCGACCATTTCACCTATTCCGGGCAGTATGTACCCTTGGTACCGGGAGAGCGTGGCTGCTGCTGCGGCCGCCGGCCTCGGAGGATCCGTCGTCGGTTCAGGATTCTGCTCGACCACCCCCGGCCAAGGTGCTACAACCATCAAAACCGAAAGCGGCTACTCGGACTGTATGCTTGCCCTTGACTACGTCCAAAGCAAGGTCAGATTTTTATATTCAATCACATACCTCGTAACAAATTTCCAACCATGTTTGAACAATATTTTAAATAATTATAAATAACTGAATCCAAAAATTTAATTATATGATCGATCAACAATTAACGTTAGGATATATATTGTAGATTTTTTTTCGTAGGAAACCATTTGAAATAGTGAAACTGCATTTTTAGTGTTCTGATTTCTGAAAAAAAAAACGTACACACGTTTGTTTGACAATTTTTTAAGAGATGTTGTTTTCCTCACGAGAGGTAAACATTTTTAACAAACAATCAGAGTGGTATTTATTTTTAAATCATAATTTTTTCATGTTTTCTTGTAACTGGTAGTTGGACTGAGCTGAGATAAAAGTTTTGGAAGTAAAAACATTTGACATATTTTATTAAACGTGAGTTTAATAATGATGAATAATTAAGCATAATTTTCTTCTGATCAATAGTTTGATTTTGTTATTAGAAAAAAAACGTAAACATTGGCATCCGTTTAATCATAATAAAAATATAATTTCAATAATTGTGTTTTTGAATAGTTTTTATGAAGAGGTCTTATAAATTTATTCAAAAATGTTGACTTATTGAAGGTGAATGAATTTTAATACTTTTTTATATCAAATATCTTCTTCTCGCCTTCATAACGCTTTTAATCGTTTACTTCATTAACGTGTTTAAATGGCGAGAATCAGATTTTTTTAGTACATTCAATTTTATACATTGTATATTATTTTTATTCGTTTTCCTTTAATTATGCTATTAGGAAAATTTCACGAGGATTTCAAATTGCAAAAGCATTGTTTCAATGTCTATTGTTTATTTAGGGTAAGATGGTTGCATTAATATTAATGTGTGCTATAAATTATACAAATGTCCTTAAATTATCATTGGATTTTAGCAATTATTATTTTGGTTTATTGTCCGTAACACATGCTCGTCGTGAATTTATTTTTTCCCCCTTCGAACAGTAATTAGCACAAACAAAACATAAAGCATCATTGGAAAATTTAGTTACAACTCGCTGATCAATGACTTTTTGCGCTAGATTTTCTTATAATTGTTTTGAATTACAATCCTTTAATTGTCTGCTTATCTATCTTTTCGGATCAAAAGTCTTACATCTCTTCATACTTGAAAATAATTTATTCGCCAATGAAAATCAACTGCCCATCCGAACGTCTAAATGTTCACTTTTAAATGCGGATCGATGTTTGATTTATAATTACACGTTTTTTTTTGTCAAATTTGCATAACAATTCGTAGATCTGCTATTCAAACATCGTGTGATTATAATTTTTTAACCTTGTTTTTCATCTCTGACCTTTTTAACCTTCGTCGAACAAAAACACCCTTTAGTGTTTTAATAACTGTTTGAATCTGACAAAAAAAATTTATTTTCAACCTGCCTGCAGGAATCACGAAACAAATATATAATTTATAAATGAAATTGTTGATGTATTTTTGTAGTGTAATACACCACGAAAAGAGTGAGTTTCCATTTATCATTGGCGCTAGGCGACGGAAAAAGAGAAATGCGTAAAGGCCGAACGAAAGAGAACTTCATTGACTGGAGGTGCAAAAAAAGGCTTTGAAAGTGCAACACACTGGCCGCGGAGGTTTCCTCGTCTGGTCTCGTCTTGTGCCACCACTTTTCCGCTCGACACAGCCGATCGTTAGAGGCTCAGCTCGGCATAAAAAATGATAGCGCTCTTTTTGTTTGGCCCCCGCGATAACGCTAATCAAGATATCGTCGATTGTCAATTTGTATCGCGCGGATTACACCCCTTTTTGCGGTCCCGATCTTTTGACGTTGTCGGTGCGCGAGTCTGGTCTCTTTTTTTCATTCATCCGAGCCTCCCGATGCTTTTTTGCCGATCCTATCGCGTGCGACTGTTTTATGTGACGTTTTCAATCGTCGATTCACGACGGACGTTTTTCCCTCCGCTTTTTGTCCGCCGTTCTTTCTCCTCTCTCTCTCTCGTCGATGTCTTTCGAGTAATTCCTTCCTTTTTTTTGTCCCGCGCGTTTATATCGAGCACCTCTATACTTCGCGTCCAATTTCAAATTCAAATTAATAACACTTATTCATTCAATTTGTATCCATCCGTGTTTCATTAACTGATTAATTCGATTCAATTAGTGACTCCGCTAAACTTCAATGCATTGATCGTTTTTTCATTTATTTTTTAAATCTCATTCATAAAGAAAGAAAAAAATGGTTTCATTCTCTTCTTTTTGATCATCTGAATTGATCATCCTTTTTTTGTGCGATTCATAAATGACGATATCGTTTAACTGTAAGTTAAAAAGATGATATGTCTGTTCGTATTATGCGAGCTGTAAAGATTATTGACCTAGAGGTGACGTTATATAAGAGTACAATGTTATACACAGTAGAATCATATGCGAACGTTATTAAATCTGTGTTAATGTGAGAATTTGTTTTACTTTTTTTATCAGGTTGCGAACGTGAACATAAAAAAGTTATAATGAAAATTTTGCGCCTTATAAGATATATCCGACGGATGCAAAGGAAGATTGTTTCGTGCGGGCAGTACAATCACGTGCGCTTCAGGCGACGAGTGTTTGTTTTCTTACAATTGTGTGAAGAGATTCTGAGTCCTATTTCATTTGTAAAACTGTACGTGGGTCTTATTTTAAAACGCAAAATTAAGACGTACAATTCACGGAACATGTTGAAATCTAATTTATCTTTAGTTTATTCAAAAATAGGAGGACATATTTTTCAAACCTTTGTTAGTCGTTTAATTTAATCTAATTTTGTCAGTAAAGCTATAAAATGATATTTTCCAGATATTTTTTTTATTGTCTTGATGTTTTATTTTTTTACATACAAATAATCAATGTAACATGATAAATAAATGAAATAAGAATAGTTTTGATGCTGACGTGTGTAATTAAATTTGGAAAAATATATAATTAATAAGAGTGTAAAATGGTTGGGAAATTAAGCTAATCAAAAAAGATGTGGCAATCATCACGTACACTTGCCTCGTATACACGGCGTGAAAAAGGCTATGACTTTGCAGAGCACGTCTATAAACGAGCAATGGCGCGTGGATAAAAAAATTTTTGCTAAACGAGTCGCATCATTTGGTTTCGATAGCCGATATAAATAAAGGTAAAGATAGTCGGAGATGTAAACTGGTTAGTTCGGTATCAACGTTTAACACGACTTTGACATCTCTCGAGGTCTCCCAGGAGACCAAAGACGGTCGGCCATTGGCGCGCTGCATATTGCGTCCGTCGTGCCAGAGCCGTATAAACGCGAACATGCCACGCCGCGACAGCCAGGTTTCCAAATTTGGCTTCGCGGCGAGACTATTCGCGTTCCGGTTTTCTGTAAAAATCACTTCGCGACTCCTCCCTTTTCGATACTCTTAGTTAGAGCAAACGACGAGCTCTAAGTTCAAGGTGCATATCTTTGTTTCACCCTGTCACGCCCCTGGCGCACACATTGTAAACGCACATTGAAGCAAAACATATCATTCAAACTTTTTTCTTCAATTTTGTTTCTGAATCGGACACTGATTATTATTTTATCTACTTGGCAATGTTCAAAGATGTTTATCTGTAAACAGAAAGGTAGCATGCTAAATCTTTAATCAAAAATTTTTAATAATAAAGATTGACTCCAATAATTAACGTACTCCAGCATAAATCAATTATTCTAAATTTTTATGTATTAAGTTGTAATAATAAGGTTTTGTTGGCTTTTCAAATTGATATAACAAGATGATTGAAAAATATCTAAAAGATAAACTTCTTGAATGAAAAAAACATTTTTTTTAATAATGAAAGATTTATTTATAAAAGAAAGAATGAAATGAAACATATATGTTTCATGTATACCTTTTTGTGTCTACCATAATGCAATTGCAACACAGCTTTTTTTAAAACCAACAAAGTTTAAAAAGTAACAATAAAATAAGAAAACCAAATATTGTTGGCCGATAATTATTTTTAGGTGTTTTAATTCTACTTTCAAAACTGAAAAGGCCTAAATGTTTTCCAATCTTTGGAGTCGAAAAACAACAATTTGTTTTGTTCAATGTTTGTCTCACCAAATTTATAGCTTTTTAAAACTTACTTGATAAAATCAAATGTGAAAATCTTGCTTATTCTTAATGCTCAATCTTATACAAATTGTAATTGTTCGAAAAAGTTTTAACAATACTTTTTATAATGAAAAAGAAAAATATTTTGTTCAACATGTGGGAGAAATTTTATGTGAATCCACGCGAATCTGAGTTTGCAAAAATGCGCACATCGAGTTTTGTAGCGTCATGCACTCGTGTATACATGTTTTGAGATCACATGATTTATTTTAAGTATTTTTAAGCATTTTCAAGTTTGAAAGCAAAATTTTTTAGATTGAAATTTTGTTTACACTTTTGTCTGTGCAAAACTGAAAGATATTGTAAGACGATCTTCTCGCGTTCTTGAGATTGCAACAAAACGATGAAGACAAGTTAGCTCCTGACGACAAATTCTCATAACGCTGCTGAAGCACAAAAAGAGAGAAAAAGGAGAGAAAAAAAAACCTTAAAGATTGGATGAGAAATAAACATAATAAAAAAGGGAAAAAGGAATCAGCGAGAAAGAGGGATTGTCTCATGAAGAAGAAGGAAGGAAGAAAAGGGTGGTAGGCTGATCGGTTTGTGCAATGGCAGATGACAAGAGCAAAACGAGTATAATGTAAGAAAGTATAAGAAAAGGAAGAGACGAAAGAGAGAAGAAGGAGAGAGGGAAGAAGTAGAGAATTGGTCGGAGCGTGCGTTGGCGCGTAATGCGCCAGCTTACCTACCCTCTCACTAGTGGGCGTGTCGCAGGTGCGCGTGGGTGGAAGGGGCGTGGTTCGCTCGCCTATTGGACCGGCCCCTCCCCCCATTACCGGAAACAGCCTCTGCATCTCGCGTGGGCAAAAACAATATCGCATTGCGCGGCGTAGCAAAAAGTTGCCAGGTGGCATTACGTTGTGCCCGCCGGGGACCAGGGTTACTGCCTCCTCCGCGCACACTTCTATACACACACGCACACACATACACACATAACTCTCAATCTTTTATTCTATTACACTTTGATATCTGAGCACATCGTGCTTGTAATAAGCCAACATTATACCCATTTTTTTATTGGTAATTTATCTGATTCAGTTTTGATGTTTTGCTTAGTATTTGTGTTTTTTTGCAAGAATATAAATTAAAATGTAGATTTTTTTCGCAGATGCATTAAGATGATGAGTAGGCTGATGCTAACAAACAATACGTCAGTCGGCGTTTAAAAAATTAAAAAAAGTTAATGAAAACTTTATCGTAATTATTTTTAGATTGAGAAATTATCCCGAGATAATTTGCTCTAATGTTTTAATTATATCATATTACGTATATCGATGGTTCCAGTTTAGCATATTCTTTGAAATACATCTCGTAGCGTGTTATCAATTTTAAATTAGACAGTTTTCATTTATGCAGGAAAAATTAATTTATTTATATTTCTTCGACTTGCATATAATGCATGTGAATATCTTAGGAACAGAACTTCGAATTTTCAAAATTATGCCCCTGTGAGATGCAGACCATGCAGACGTTAATGTTACCATTCAAATTAATGATGACGTTCACCTAATGCTCATGATACGTCAACAAATTTCAAAATTTGAGTGCGTGATTAGTGGTGTATTTATTACAAAAGAAATATTCAATTGCATATAAAATTACTGTTCATAAAAACGTGAACATATATAGGTATACATATCAGAGTATTTCTCCAAAGACATCGAGATAAACAACGCGCGTTTAGATATAAAAATTTTTAAAAACTATCATCAGATTTAAAACATTAAATGAAAAAAAGTACAAATTCATCATTTTTAAAAATTTATTGTTGGTAGTATATGGATTGTTGAAACATTTTGGGGTGTATGTGACATTCAAACTTACACTAACAAATTTATTATTTATTGTTTTCTGCTCATATATCAATACTATCAATATTCATCTTCAATTCTTAAATATTATTAAGTAATAAAGCAACAAAACTATTTCTCATGTCACATTATTCACCTAAACTGTTACAATTACTCTTACTGTCCCTATATACGTAATTTGTTATACTATTTGACTATAATTGATTGAATAACGTATTCAGTCAAAAATTAAACTGAGAATATTTCTATTTGTTTTGCTGTACTGCACTGAGGCAGGAAAATATTACATTTTGTAGAACACTAAAAATCCCACTTAGATGGTGAAAGCACTACTTTTGACATTTTATTGATGTATATTGATGTATGTTTATTTGTACAAAAGAATCTTGTTTTGAATCAAGAATTTTAGTTGTTTTTCTAGCCACCAACTTTATTTTTGATTTATAAACGACAAATGTTTTGGAGGCAAAAATTGTATTCATGCATTTATAAGTTATTTTTTCAGAATGAATGACGTCATTTATAGGATATAACGAAATCAGAAGGCACAAATTTTAGCCTTTAAGTCAACTAAAAATAAAGTATTATGAGTTGGGTTACACTAATATTATATTCTAATTACACATCTTCTTTTCGTAATTTTTTTAATGAATTATGGTTTATACCGGTTCAATGTCAAAAGTATTGTCTTTATAGTTCTTGAAAATTGATTTGTAAATGATTTGGTGACCACAAGACATCAGTTTTTAATTTTTACAAAAAAATTTTTTTTCAAGAATTTTTCAAAGTCTGTTTTTCAGATGAAACACTTAATCCAACATTTTTTTGTACAACTGTCACTTTTTTATCTGTTCCGGTCAAATTGATACAATTGATGTCCGTCAAATTAAACCAACTTCCGAAAAACTTTTATACTGTTTACATAAATAATGCATAAATAAAAAAATTAGGCGAATTAAAGGATTTTATCGAGATATTCGTAAACACGCAAGTTACAATTAAAAAGCGATCATCTTACATATAAATACGGGGTTTGTGCTCAGGAGGATCGAACTCGTGAATTGCACGCGGTGCAGTACAGGTACAGCGATAAGACATGCCGATCGTCGGAGCGCGAGTCACGATCCCGGGGCCGTGCGGAGCGCCGGCGCGATTAAAATCGAAATCGAAATCTCGAAAGCCGCCGACGACAGGTTTTTACGAGTTTACGAGCTGCAGTGCAGAAGGGGCAGAAAAATGTTAGTGCTCGCGTATTCTTTGCGCGACCGCGTGCGCGCGAGACAAAGACAGGGCGAAAAAAGGGCCTGGCCGCGGATATAAATTAATTAGATAATTAATCCTGTATTGGCCTTAATTGGCCCCTGTTAAGTGTCAGTGTTCGGCTCGTAATCTGCGCCGGGGCATCGCTGCCGTCGGGCCCATCTTTATATTCCTTAATCCTCCGGCGGACCCGTCATGGGCTTTTTAGATTCAAGATAACTCGAGATTTAGCAGATCTGATGTAACCAGTCGATAGTGCGAGGCCGCGTGCGCTTGTAAAGCCCTTTATCTCACTACTGTATTGCTTCGTATCGCTAACTTTTGTGCCCTCTTTTACACTGGACCTCACAATTAGCTATAACCGTGTTCCCTCGTCAGACGTATGATAATTCGTATACCAGGATTTGTGCAACAATGCACACTCAATATTAATCCATACACAAATCAATTGTATGAATATTGAAAACATTTTTTTAGCTTAAAAAGGTTTTTTTAGATTCTTTCTTCATTTGTCTCAAGTTTTAATTTCAAATCAGACCGAAAACGTCATCAACTTTTGGAAGGATTGTCTTGCAAATTTATTTGTTTGGCATAAGAAGTCGGATAACCTTTTGAAAAGTTGTCAAAAAAAAAGAAATGTTGCACTATTCAATCATTCATATCGGGTGTCTGTATACCGTAATTCGAATGCATTCGCAACGTTGCGGACCGCGGAGCTCGTTAAAGTGGAAAGTTGCACCGTTTGCTCGTAAAATCTGGCAAACAAGCACGCGCTTTATCGCATTCATTGACTGTTACTACCTGTCAATACCATTGCATCCGTTTTCTTGTACAAATAACAGAGAAATTATTTACAACATCAACATGGCTATATTTTTACTCAATAAATGGAAATTTAACCATCTGTATATAATTTGAAATTCCAATTTTATACTTATTGAACGCAAATTTTGAATTGTTCTATCATTGATACGATTTTCGAATGCAACGATCAAATGTAAAATTTGTCGCAATTGTCGGAAGAAGAGTACGGATGAAAAACGTTGCGCATGTGATTTGTTAGGTTGCAGGTGGCGAGCGAGATAAGCAAGGCAGACTGTCAGGAGAAAAGATCTATGTACCATCGAAGCGCGAGACGCGTGTCAAAACAGTTCGTGGTGTTACCGTAGCGTGGCGTTAGTAGCTCATTTTGTGATCGAACAGAAATATCGATCTGAAAGTTTCGATTGCCACGAGATGAAGATTCAACATTTGCAGAACGCAAAACATTTGCTGCTGTTCAATCATGAAAAATTTGTAGTGCTAAACAGAACATAACTTGTGTGTTAAAGAACGTTAGCAGTGTTTAACTTTTTTATACTTACACACATCATAAAATATATTTTTATCATAATAAAATGTTAATTAAAAAAAAATATTTTTAGTTTATAAATTGATTCAAGAAAGTTGATTTAAAAATCTCAAGTTTCAAAAATATAAATCATTTATGAGTATAGATAATTCATAACGGAAGGAAGATATAAAACTCAACATATGGGATTTCAGATACAAATATAAATACAATTGTATATAGTGCAGAGAATAGTTGATACGTCCTTTGAATATGAAAAATGAATTTAATATAAAATAAAAATTTGCAATATTTTTGACATTTTATACGACGATCAAGATAGCGAAGAGTATACGGACACATTCGGGAGGCACACGTATACGCGTCCCAAATATAACTGGTTTGCGAAAGAGCGCGCGAGTGACTGATTGATCTTTTGCTACTAATTCGCGCCGTCGAGCCGATCCACACCGGCCAAGAATCCGTCGATTATTAATCAAAACGTCAATCCTTTCTTTGGCAAGCACACTTCAAGAGACAACGTCCGTGTCTTTCGAAATGTAACTTCGTAATCAGACAACCGTTATTCGACGAATGATAATCCTGCTTGAGAAAAAAATTACGAGTTCAAATTGATTTGCTTCGTCGGACTTGCAATTATATGCCGTTTCAATTTCGTCTCTCTTCACTTTACATTTTATTCCTCTATATTTTGTGAGACATTTTGTGTAATCCTGTAAGGCAATATTTAGCAGAGTCTGTCTTTTATAACAAAAATGTTTCAATTCGAACAAATAAAGATTGCAGTGGAATGCAAGTTTATTGTAATGTAGATGGGTTGCATAAAATACGATCAATTCTCAAAACTATCAATTTTATGCATTTCACATCTAGACGCATCGGACACTCATGAATATCCACGACTATACTCAGACGTATAGAATGACATTAAGATTGGTCAACATCTATTTTCGGACTCATAATCTTCTATCCAGTTTGTATTGTCTAGACTCACGTAACAAATTGCACAGGCACGTAATATAATGTTCAAATTTCAGATTATCTTCTTGTTCTTTTCCACGTCTTGTCTCCTTTTTAAGCAATGACGCGTGATAAATAACAACATTTTTAAGAATTCTGCATTTTTTCAAAACGCTCTTTTGGTGCAATATCATAAATCTTGACTTATACTTGAACTTTTTTTTTGTATCATATAAACTAATAAATGGTTGCAGACTGTATGTCCGATGTAATCAAAAAGTACGACTGTACACATATGTTGACAGTACCGAGTACGATTAGGTAATCATTATGATTAGAAAAATTGTTGTTCAATCGGATCGAACAAAATCAGTTTTTTTCAATTTCCCTCCAAACGTTTACAGGTTGAGTTTGCGTAAAAATAACTTTCAATATACATTCGTATAGTCAAAGTGTAATAATCACGCAGGCTTTATGTGCGCACAGGAAATCTCTACGGAAAATAATATATTTCATTGCGCCGGAAATGGTAATTTTGCACATTTCTGCTGAAATTATCATAATAACTAGTGGTTACTTGCACTCATTAGTATCGATTTGTGATTATCTTTTATAGGATCGACAATGTTGATAATTTTAACTTTAATTTCTACAAATGTTCGTATAAATAATTTCAGATAAGAATAGTATCAAAAAGAGAGAAATTATATAAGGAACGTCCAAAGCTGAATATTTTAAACTGGTAAACTAATATAAATATTTTGAATATTTGAATAAACCTGGACAGAAATGCGATCGTTGTTTTTTAATATCGCATAGTTTCTTTTTAATAAAAAATATAATATGAACCAAAAAATTGAACATTTTGCTACTACGTCTAGAATGTGAAACAAATTTGGAAGATTTTGAAAACTTTCTAAAAATAATAGCTACAAAATAATTTCACGTCTTTTCAATAAAGCGATTAATAGAAAAAAAAAAAAAAAAATGTGACAGTTGTTGTGTGCTGAGATGTACTTTTGATCTTGCACCGTTGCATCAGAACCAACCTGACCCATGAATAAATAACCAGTAGATCTAGTTCGACGTATCATTTTTCTCAAGTACTAATTGAGGAATGTCGTGCGTGCATTTACCTATATAAGCGGAACACGACATTATTACAAGTACGTGACGGTCTGAGAGTATATAACCTTAACGAAAAAAAACTCCCGCACTCATTAAAGTACCATTAAATTAACTATAAAGTATTATCCTATCATTATTTAATTAAAGTCTATAATTGTACATTGTAAGAGGCAATTTGTGTTATTACCAGAACAGTCGTATCGACACCGCGACGTCGATGGTATTTGTGTTGGGATTTCGCGAAACAACAAACCCTGCCAAGTGACAGCCACCGATGTCCAGAAATAAATATAATTTCTGCAATTTGAACATTCGTTTTACCTTTTTGTTTTTGTCTCAACTTTTTTTTCTTCAGCTGTAGTGAAAATACGTGATGGTAATACGTGGTAAATGATTGAAAGAGAGTGCAAGATACGATTAAAAAAAGAAACAGCAATTGAAAATATCACGCGGGTTTCACAGTAAAATATAATGTACTAATGAAAAGTAAAAATTATATATATAGATATATAGTTTGTGGGTGTGAGAAAATATAATTGAATTCAATTAACAATGGCGAATTAGTTTGTTGGGATTGGTGAGTGTCTGCAAGTCAGACGCCGTATGCGGTGAATTTCTCGTGAAAATGCCTGAGGGTTCCACGTCGGCGAGCACCGGTCTGCGATATGGCACAACTCAACGGCGACATTTCCGTTGTCCGTCGGAAAGTAAACGGGAGAGGCGGCCATAGCATCCTTTCGCGGTAAACGGGGAAAGAAAGATTCCTGGATAGCAAGAATAAGTGTCTGTCGAAGAACTTGATAATAAATGCGTATACAGAGAAACAAAACTTGAGTGAAACCAGTATTTAGCTGTGCGTATAGACGTGGTCGTGTCTTTTCTTCGTGATACTTCTGCGAATATCGTACTTGATCTAATATATTGAAAGAAACTTATATCAACTCCGCAAAGCTATTACGTTCGTATAACTTATTTTGAACGTCTATTATTTTATTTCTCATAAAAAATATAAACATGTTTTTAATACAAAATTGCAGTTTCTATAAGAAATGAAAAAGATGCGCTTTTTTTCAAGTGAAAGTTTTGTCATTCAAGATAACATTAATTTTCATGTTACGCCGAAGTTTATTATCCAGCTATAATTCTCGCAAAATTGCTTCGATTTAAAAATTCATCATAAAACGTATAATTACATACATAGTGGAGCTGAAAAGTTGAATGAAATTCTTTTATGAAACGCGAAAGGATGCTGTGAGATGTATATCTGCTCGCAATCAGGATACGGGATATGTTATTTGTTTAAAAATGGCTGCACGCTGCATATGTTGTGATTGTGTAAAAGGCATAAAGGAATACGAAAATGTGGCATCATGTTGCAACGTTAAATCACTGCGTACTTTAATTGGAACCATAAAACGCGAAAATTTTGCCTCTCTTCTCTCGTCGATTCATCTCGCACAATTAAAGTACATACATTAAAAATGCTCGTAAACATATAACAATCATTGTAAAGCTGGTATTAATAATCATGGCATGCGAGGCAACCTTTTGTCTTTAATTAAAACATATTTTTCAAATTGCTCGTAATGTGGCTTTCTTTCGGGACAAAAAATTGATTAAACCCATCATTACAACGAAAATGGCTCAAAATTGTTTTGGCTTCTGAAATTTCTGAGCCAGATTCATCTTTATAATTTTGTGTGCTATCGCATTAAAACTGGATGATGAATAATTGAAATTTACGACTATTTTGTCCAAACATATTTTTATTGACAACTTTTTTTACTTAAAAGAAGAACCCACATCAAGTTTTTTTCACCATTTTTAAATTATACCTTTTAAATTTTCATATTACTTGTTCATGTTACATTTCATGGACATGTTATAGAGTTTTATTGAGATTTGAAATTGATTTTTGGTCATATAATTTTATCAAAGAGATTACGTGAGAATCATATCTGTGGTGTTACGGTATGATCATTGAATTTCCGAGAATGACATGACATGCCGCATCTACACAGCACAGTGGCAATAGTTGCAGAAAGCTATCCGGCCGTGTTATTTGCAGGACATCCGCGCCACTGGGCATCAAGACAGTTATGACTCTCCCTTCAGACTGGTCGGTTGTTTTGCGGTCTCTCCTATTCTTTTGTTTCATCTAGTCTGATAAACAAAGACAAGACATCAAACTCGCATGAACAAAGATCAACTTATATATATTCCTCAGCTTTGTTTTCTCGTCTACGCCCTTTCTTCCCTCTGTATAATCTTTCATTCATTCTGTCTTAGTTCGATTCCAGTTTTTGCTTGCGGAATGTAGTTAAATGCAGTGTGCCACACAACTCTGTTTATATTTCTTATAACAAACTTTGTTCAAACTTTTCATAACTTTTTGTATCACTATTTTTAACATTTTAGATGTTGAAAAAAAAATTTTATACTTCAAAAAAAGTTTCATACTTTCAAGAGTTCAAGTATAATTTTCTTGCACCAAGAAGTGTTATTGATAAGAGATTCGCGGAGGAAGCAACTTTTGAGAGTAAAAATTTAATTAAAAAAGAAAGCCAGAAAATGATTGTGAAGAATATTTACAAGTCATTTGGGAGCTTTTGCTACGCTATAACTTTATAGGTATTTTTTTGTGCGCGTAAGCCTGCGAGTTCGTTGAGAAGAAAGGATACGATATGAGCATGGGTATGAGACGAAATGACTCGGTGAAACGAGAACGAGGCATTCTTGAAAGGCGCCGACTGCGCGAACGGTAGCCATCTAGACTGTACCCAATTATTCCGCCGTGCTATACTAAGGCCCGCCACCGGCTCCTGGGTATCTGCGTTCCTCTCCACACATTCTCTTTGTCTCATCGGGTGTTCTCTTTTAAACTCCATCCTATGATCGATACATCCTTTTTATCGCTACTTTTTGCCATCCGAACGACCAACTTTTCGCACTCCTCCTTTATAGTTTTTGACAGTTCACTGATGATCGTGCTCTATTATTATTACAATAACTATATTCACTAAGTACTGCGATTTACATTTCAAACTCAGCATCTTAAATTCATCATTTTTAGGCTCCTTTGTTTACAGAAATGATTATATCAATTCTATTATAGTCATTTCTATACTTTTTTAAATAACAAAAATTTGGTTATTTTTTTCTTTTATTAATTGTCATCACGATGTATGTAAATTATTAATTTTAAAATCAATTAATTTTTATCTCTTTTAAACTCGGATTTCATATTTTTTAAACGCTTTTATTATTTTTATTTTTAAAGACGATTGTTTCGAATTTCCAAAAGTTGATGGTTTTTATATTTAATATATGTGATTGTCGTGTTGATCGCCGAAGACGTTTCTCCCTTATATGAGAGCAGGATGGCAGCATTAAGGATTGTATTAATCAAAGACTGTCAGCGTGACAAAGACCGACACGTATTTGTCGGCGTACGTTAACGAAGGGTGAGAAGCGAGATGAGGGCGGTGGGCCGGAAGCCAGAAAGTCGCGCAAGATCCACGACGTGGATTGTCGGCTCGCTGATTCTGCCGATGACGTCGAGAAATGAGGCAAAAACCACACCCGACAGACCGACAGGCTCCGCATTTTTTCGCTCAGCCGAAAATGCGCGAAAAAAAACGAAACGCACTCACGCCAAAATGCCAGCCATTTCTAACAATTGAGTTGAATAATTTCGTTCATTCGTTATTCTTGTTTGTTTGTTTATAAGCCTCGATCTAGTTGGAATCAAATAAATCAGTATAGTGAATTGATGGGACAAAGACAAAAAAGTTATGGAAACGATGAATACAGAGATGTTCTTTGTAATTTGTAAAAATAACAGAGCGATGCAATCGTGGATGACCCTCGGCCTGTGATATATTTAAAGCGCAACGATACGCATCGGTCTGGCGAATCAAAGACTATACCTTTAAGCTCGCGCGGTTAAATAAACGAACAAAAATCGGGGATGCGATTCGCGTGTACGCGGTGCATTATCTCTGTAATCTTGGTATCCGTTCTGAAGCTACCGTGATACGATTGGCTTTCGATCTATCCAATTTATGTATACAGCGAATGCCGTTTGCTTTTATTGGATGTCGGACTCGATTATAATAGCAGTACGGTCCTAAATGGCCCTTGTTCAACAACCCTCAAGTATTTCCAATATCCTGCACAGCATTCGCATCTCTCAGCCGTCTCCTACCATCGCGCGCGCACCTTTACCTTCAACCAGAACCCTTCTCCTCCGCTCGTCAAGTTCATTCATGTCTCTTGGTGCCGAGGACCTCATTACGCCTGCTCAATGGATCCCTCTCTCATTCCATCTTCTACGCCCTTCTAGCACGATCAAGCCTCATCTTCTCTAACACTCGACAAAATTATCTATTCAGTACAATTTAAACTGCTGAATATCTCTGTTTTTAGATAAGCAGTACTTAGATGAACAGAACATTCCATTACAAATTTTTATTTTGTACTTTAATAATACTATTTTTGATGATGCTTTTCATTAAGGAAATTATATTGAGTATAAAATAATTATTTAAACAATAAAAAGTGTGGTGACAATTTTTTTAATAAAAAACTGAGGATTTAAGCGTTGAATTAAACAAATTTTATCGTTTTAATAAATGTGAAATTTGTATCTTTCGCGTCCAAATTTTTCATATCAAAATAAAACAAATTGTTTATTTAATATACTTTACAACAGGAAAACAACACACCGATTTATCCGATACTTTCGTGCAATTTCCAAGTATAACTTTTTTTGCAAGTGCAATAATTATTTATCTTTATTTTCAGAAGAATAAAATAATTTTTGCACTGTGTATCTTCGTGCTATAGCTAAATAAATTTAACTACTTGGTCTTACTTTTTGCGCTGCAGGTAATTTCATCAAAATTACAGTCATTTAATTTTAATGCAAGAAAACGAACGGAAACATTGTAACAAAAGGTCAATTGACTTGGCGATAAATTTATCATCATTAATGTGTATCGCATTTAATTGCTTTGGCTTCCCTTTTTTGTTCAACCGTAAACTATCCTATCGTTAACACTATGATACATAAAGTGTGCACTAATGAAGCAATTTTATATATATATTATATATCAAACTAGCTAAAAACCCCGGTTCCGAATGGTACTAAAAATTTGAAAAAAAAAATTGTTTGAACATTATTTATGACTGAATAATAGATTGGTTTATAATGTTTTCATTATGATGGGTAAAATGAAAAAAATGTTGGATTCGAATTTCATATAGCATACGTTACTCAAAAGCCTTTTTAAAACAATCATTTCAAGTATTTACCGTAAAAACTAGGTTACTACATAAAAGCTATTCGTTGAAAACTACGCCGGGGTTTTAATTTTCGAAATTTGAGATTTTTTTTCACTCAGAAGTATACTTAATTTAACGTGTTTTATTTTCAAAACATGATTTTGCAACCTAAAATCATGAAAAGCAGCAATAACAAAGCATGATGTTGAAAATGGGATGATTACAAAGTGATGTTCAATCATCTATTAACCTCTAACGTAGTAATTCTCGCATACGTTTTGAAGAGACGAGAGGATGAGCGTATAGCATTTAACGGTAATGGGGATATTTAGCAAACTAGCCGTAGGCGAACGGCGGGGCCTGGAGAATTCGTGAGCTTCGCGCAGTTGCTGACCTCGTCCTTTTCCGAGTATCTGTTTTAGTCCGAACGGTGGATAGCCACGGGCAACCCAGTGCCAATCAGTTTCCCGCTTCCTCGAAAGCGCGTCCACACGCTTCTGGTGTGCATTACGCAATCCCGTTTTGCGGCGGCTTCCTGTTTGAGAGGTCGGCGCCAAAGCGTGCGTTATGCATTGCCAAATCCCCGCAGGAGCAGCGATTTGCGACTCCTCGTGACCCATTTCCCCGGAAACAAACTCGCTGGCTCATTATCATGCCGAATTCCGAACCGATTATTGAGCGTCGCACAATTATTTACACATTTTTGTTTGATTATAGAGAAGGAATAATAATTTCCTTGCGCGCGTTTTTAGACCGAAAATGTAAATCACAAGGTTTGATGTAGCTTTTTCGGGAAGTAAACTTTTGAAACTACGCTCTTTGAGTGACAGGTTGCTACGATTAGTCATTGATGGGCAATAATTATTCTCTACAAAAATTGCCTCTCTTTGAATTTGCTCTTTTGTCAAGGTATGCGACCAGTTTCTTTTTTTTTACTTACTCAAAAGTACTCTCGAATTTTTTTTTTGTTCCACTCATCCTTCCAAACGTTCGAACTTCATTAATAGAAGAAAATTAACATCGACAATGCTTTGATGTTCCTTTATCGTTTTCCCTGAACGATATCGAAAAAAAAATGCTGCGAAAACGTTTTCTAGAATCAATCGCGCAATTACTTTGTCCTTAATGGCTTGAACTATGCGAGGAAAAAGTCAATTCTGCAATTCATCGAAATTTTAGTCTTTCCAAATGATTATTGCTTTGAAACTTTTGGGATATTCTTACAGAACATTTACTTGTTGGTTTATAAAGTTTATGCAGTTTTAATTGTTTACTTTGTGAAAAATATCTAAAATTGAGTAGTTCAATAGAACTGAAAAGTTATACCAGGTTCAAAAAAGCGTAGGTGTCAATACATGCAATTGATACATCGCATGAAAGGTATTGATACAGTTAGACCAAATATAAAATATATTTTATCTGCAACTAATGATGTACTATTTTTGACAATTTTTGATCAAGCTCTCATACATGTATGATATAAATCTCCCATCTTCTTCTAAAAGTTAATGTTTAAGATCTGATGCCACGGAGTTACGGACTTTGTTTATAAACAGTGATTTCTACGATTTAGCTACAAT